>PVIC010000447.1:0-124022 GCA_004025085.1 Thryonomys swinderianus | reverse complement strand
AAAAAAAAAAAATGAAACCCCATGTTGGAGACAGTGACTACTGTGGTGTGCACCACCATGACAGCAGCCCAGAGGCTGGTGGGTCTGCAGTTCACACTGCGGGAGCCCTTGGTGCCTCCCCGCGGGCTGTGGCGCTCTGGGTTTGCTGGGACCAGGTCTAGAAAGACGACGTACACAGATTGCCACAGAAACGGTGACTGCGTGAGAGATCTGTCGAGAAGGCAGAGAAACACAACCTGATTTTGGAATGGGAAGAACTGTTGGGGACTGAGCTCCACGGAGGCCTGTCACTGACCTGTGCTCCTGAACTACAAACATGAACACGTGGGCTAAAGAACCGTTTGCCTTCGTGAATAAGCAATTGACAAGTATCGCGGGGCACCTGAAATGTAGGAGCTAACACTACAAAATTCTTACAAGATAGGAAATCTTACAGTGTTGGACCAGGCCGTAGTTTCTTACATGGGACACTGAAATTACAAGAGAAAAAAATGGATAAAGTGGACTTCATTGTTCTTCAAATCTATAAGAAAATGAAAAGACAAACCACATACCGAGAGGTATTTCTGCAAATTTTATTTAATAAAGGACTATTATCCAGACCATGTAAAGTTCTTTAACTCAATAGTATTAAAAAAAGAAAGAAGTGATTTTTCAAATGAGCCAAAGGCTGCCTAGATATTTTGCCAAATAAGATATACAAGTGATCGACAAACAGATGCAAAGTGCTCAGTATCAATGGGTCAACAGGAAAAAGTAGATGAAAACGAAGCGAGGTACCGCCCTGTATCTCTACCAAGATGCCTGAAACAGAGACAGGAGGAGATGCGGGTACAGAAAAGCAGGAATGTGCAAGGATCCTTGGCGAGAAGGACGCAAAAACAGGGAGGAACTGGCCGGGCCACTCATCAGAGCAGTTAAGCAGAGCTAACGCACGGAGGACTCAGCGTTTCCGCCGATGTCTCCTCCAAAGACAGGGAAATGCACATCCGTGCACACACTGGGACACCGGGGTCTACGGCGGCATTATTCACAGCTCAAGAGTGGGAAAACCTAAATGTCCGTCAAGTGATAGATGGGCACAGAGATGTGCTCCATGCACAGGAATGAAACCATCTGAAAAGAGAAAGGAGCGAATGGGCTGAGGGTAGAGTTCAGAGGGAGGGATTCAAACCCCAGCACAGAAAAGCACTCCAAAGGAAAAGCACAGCGATGACTGATGCGTACAACAAACACGGTCAATCCTGGGAGTGCTCTCCCAAGTGAGAGTCAGTTACACGCTGTTCAATTCCACTGAGCAAAACCACAGGTGAGGCAAATCCAGAGACAAGAGCCAGTGCTCGCCCAGGACTGGTGGGAGGGGGCAGGACGACGGCTAACGGGTGCTGGGTTTCCTTCTGGGATGAAGAAAATGCTCCACAAGCGAGTGTGGGGATGGCTGCACGACTCTGAATATACTAAAAACCATGCACTGTGGACTTTGAATGGGTGAATTATATGGTATGTGAATCACATTTCTAAAAAAGTTGTTATTAAAAATAATCACCATCACCCACCCTTGGATGAGGCAAGGCTGAGCAAGGCTCAGGGGCAAGAGAAGGTGCCTGGAGTCCTGCAGGCCAGGGCCGCGGGCAAGTCTCAGCTACGGGCAGCCGATTTCTGGCTGGTGGGACTTCCTGTGCTCGGCCTTGGCCGTCTGGTTCCGCCCACAGATACGCAAGACCGCACATCTATGGAACACAGTTCTGTGCGGTCTGAGGTTGTGGCAAGAATAACATGTACAATGAGTAGCCTAGAAAAACCATTTTGGTACCACCTCAAAGTTTAGCTGATGTCTTCATGTTTTTCAATTTCATACCCCGCCCCATAAACGAAACTGCCATCTGCACCCGTTGGCACTGCCCACACTGTGCAGGTCCCATGGCCTAAAGCCACACGTGCTGGCCACCACGAGGCTGCTGCAGTACTGCAGAGGAAAGACGCTGAACTGGAAAGGCGCTTTACATCTGCATATCAACGTAGTCATTTTCTTGCCTCTGGGGCAAAATAAGTGACATCCACAAGTTAAAGGAGAGGTTTATTTGGCTCACAGTCTTAAGAGGAGTCAGTCCACAGTCCACCAGGCCCCAGGCAGGACTGCAAGGCAGAGGGCCTAGCAAAGGGAAAGCCACTCATCTCCTGGTGGCTACAAGCAGAGAGAGTCAGAGAGCAGTCACAGGGAAGGGGGTAAACACATCCAGGTCACGCCCACAGTGCCAGCCTCCTCTGACCAGGCCCTGTCTCCATGTCCCCTGTGCCGGCCACCTTCCAAACATGAGGCTCTGGGTGTCATTTTGGATCTAACCTGTAACAAACATGATTCACTTCACAGTTGTGAAAGAAAACAGTTTAAAGTTAACCAAGCAGATTTTTGGTGTGGATCTCAGGAAAAAAAAAAAAAAAAAAAACTAATACAAAAATAAGTAAACTAACAAACCTAGAGGCACTGACAAAACCCAGCCTTGATTTCACTAGAGAGGCCTTAGAAATAAACAGGAAAAGTAGCTGGTTTCTTGGATACACAGGAAGAAAAAACAGGGTAATGCCATTTACAGCCCAGAAAATGTGTGCCTCACCCTATCTTTTTGAGGAGATCTTCACAGCTGGGGTGCCTATGTGCACAGCAGGAACAGATGAGGCCCTTCTAGGTTCAGGATCTAGAAAACTGGACCAGCTGCCGAACACACAGGAAGACGCAGCCGCGCGGAGCAGTAAGTGAGCAGTCATGGTAAACGAAGCTCTGCTAATAAAGCCCGGCAGAACCTGTAACTAGAAGCACATTTACTACATTCTTTTTTCAAATGGATCGTTTTTTAAAGTATTTACTTAACAGGTCCTTTTAAGAAAAATAAACCAGGTTTGCTGCCTGCGGCTCTTTTTGTCATCCTCATCTAGTTAGCACTTAATTACTCAAAATAGGCTGTAAGAACTCATGGCTAATAATGCACAGTCCCTATCCTCAGGAGTAACAGAATACGATTAATCTAAAAAGTTGAAGTTCTTTAGTCATTTTAGATTAGCTTTAAAAAAAAAATCTCTCACAGTATAACACAGGAAACGTTGCGGGCTTTCCACAGAAAAGTTCCAGGGCACTGGAACAGATAACAAAGAAAAGAGCACTCAAAGGTACAGGCTTATTCAGAAAGATACAGCTTAAAGCAACTACTCCAACCTTTTCTTTCAGCCTATACTGACCCTCCACCCTCCCTTCAACCCCCTAAAGGGGAATCAGTGCTGTGTGAGGACAGCTGCGCCCTCACGAGCACGGCCTTTGCCGCGGAGCCTGCTGCGTATGGGCTGGTCTCAGGAGCAGGCGCATCAGCGCTTGGCCTTTCGCTCAGCAACCTGAGCTGTCCACGTGGAGGGGCCCACACGCCAGACCCTTTGTACCGCAAAGACGTGGTGACACACGGCCCAGTGCTGTGTATCTGTGAGCTGTCAGGTGGAGGCGACAGGCGTCAACCTGCCCTCGAGGAGCTCCCCGTGAGATACGGCCCCGCAGATTTTATCCCGGAAGAACACTTCACTAATTGCCACTCAGCTTTCTGGCCCTCTACAATGGTCTCCTTTTTATGTTTAGCCTGAAAACCTGCCTCGTGGGGTTCCGTTCCGTGATGGTGCCTTCTGACAATGCTGGGTGACGACCCAGAGAGCCGGCTGGCTGGTAATGAGGGCCCCGGGGCAGCCTGCGGAGCAGAGGAGGAGGGAAGTAGGCGCCAGCTGTGGGCCTCCGGGCACCAGCACTGTTCCTGCTCAGTCAGAAGCCTCGGCAACCCAGGGCAGTCCCCGGGCACAGAGGCCTTGGTCCCAGTCCCGTGCACGGCCCACGCCTGACTGCAGGGGGAGGCCTGTACCGGCACATCACTGGCATCACAGGCGCGGCATGAGCCGAGCCCCTGGGCCTGCCCCACTGTGCCCGAGTCTACAGGGGAAGACAACGGGCAGGAGACCCCGGGGGAGCGCGCTGCACTGTAACAACTGCCTGAGCACCCCGGACGCGAGAGCACCGGGGCCAAGCTCCCCCCCCTTTCCCTTAAACCACGGCATGAGAAGACGCGACAGCAATGTCCCACACGTGACAGGAAGGAAGAGGCTTTGGGGGGGAAGGGAGCCAGGAGCTGCGACCCTCCTGAGCTCAGTGCATCTCCCAGTGAGGGGAGGGGTCTCCACCTTCAAAGGCATGAGCAGAACTCCAACCAGGGCTCAGTTCGAGGCGCCCCAGCCCCTGCCGCGCTCCTCAGGCTTGAGGATCGTGAGTGCTCAGACTCTGCTCGGATTCACAGAAACAATGCTCGTGGCCCAGATGAGACTCACCTGTGAGCCTCGGAGCTGGTGGACGCCGGCCCCGGGGAGTCCAGCCTTACGCTTCTAGCCTAAGGCCCAGCAAATGACGACTTCCCATCAACAGTGTACTGAAGTGCCCGCTCCCTGCTCCTGCCAAGTCCAGCCCCAGGATGATGGAGGCCCAGAGACGCTGGAGGCCCAGAGGGCTCTCTAGCCAAAGCCGGTGAAGTAGGGCAGGTCTGGGAGGCTGTGTGTTGTCCATTCACAGTCCACCTTGAGAGTGTCCTTTACAGAGGAGAACTCGGACAGAGGCTGGCAGGGTTTAGTGGACACTAGTGGCGAAACAGGTTTGTCCTTCCTTACTAACCTGTTCTCCTAGACTGCCTTGCTGCTATTGCTATATCTTTTTCTTCTAAGCAAAAGATTATTTTTCACTTCTGCCAAGGTCACAGGCTCTGGGGCCTCAGGTGGGGATAGAACAGGCTCGGGGCCACCTCCAAATGTTGTCAGCCATCTTTTCAGTCACCCCACTCTGTACTGTAGCCAACTCTTGCTGATCATTTAAAAGGAGAATTTGAAAATGGTCCTTGGACGAAGCACTGCTTCTGAACCAGAGGACTTCCAGTGAGGACATCCGGCAGCGCCTGGAAATGTCCTTAAATGCCACACTGGGGTAGACAGAGACCGAGTGTTGCTACACGTACTTCATGGACAGTGAACACAAAACATCTTCGCCAAGCACAGCCTCCTACACACAAGGAATAACACTATCCCGTAACAACATCAGAAGGGCTCGGCTTGAAAACCTTCACCTCAAACAGACCCCACCCCCTACTCCAGTAAATCCAAACCACCACTGAACCCTGAACCGAAGGCAGGAAGTCTGGGCCTGAATACCAAAAGGACCCGGCAGGACAGCTAGATGGCCCGTAAGTGATGACGACTGTGACAGAATTCACATCTAGAAACTCAGCAGATTCTTTGTTCTCCAATCTCTGCCAGTTTGCACAGATTAAAAGAAGATACAACTACAGAGAATATAAATGTTTTAGCTAAGTAATAAAACTATTATTTTGGACCAAATTTAAAAAGTGTGCATCTTACATGAGCAGAAACTATGTTAAACTATGCTCAACTGGGGGTAGCTCGGGACTAGAGTGCTTGCCCACTATGCCAGAGGACACACTCAACCCCAGTGCCCACCCACCCCGTAACTATGAGCACTCTCGTTTCCTCAGTACTGATGTTTTCTTATTTTATGTCATTTACAATCCCATGAAGATACTCAAGGTTCATTTTAATTTGAGGAAATCAAGGCCCAGGCTCCTTAAAGCCCCTAGGGAGGAATCAGGAGAGCAGGTGAAAACCCCAAAACCACTCTCCCCAGCATTTTTCAAACTCCGGACTGTGATCCATTAGCAGATCATAAAATGAACTTACTACATCACAAAGCACATTTTAAAAAGAAAATGAAACTAGACAAAACAGAAAATATCAGGGTAAAGTTTTTCCAGTTGGACGTGTAGAAAACAAAACCTTCAAAGCTATCAGTAGAATACAAGTCCTGCCTCGCTGGTGAGTAAAAAGGAGCCGGGCAGAGGGGGTGACTTGGTGGTGGCCCCAGTTGGTGGGGGGCCTTGGACTCGAGCACGGCGCAATACCAAGTCCAAGCCCCAGGGGGCGGCAGACTCTGGGCCGAGTGTTCAGCAGGGCTCAAAAACAGAAGAGTCCACCCGCTCCACCCGAGAGCAGGAGCCTCCCTTCCCTCCAGGGCTCGGCCCCGAGGCTCACAGGCCCAGGGAGTCCGAGCATGTGGTGCCCTGTTTCCTAGCTCCTTCTAAATCCAGGAGATTCTTTTTGATGACAGGACTTCTCCCAACTCTCTGAGGAGATGGACGAACGTCCCCACGGCCTCTTCCACAGAAATAATCTTTCGGCTGAGGCACAATGGAAACACCAGAGTGGCGGCAGCATGGAGGTGGCACGCCACGGCGCAGGCCTTGCTGACGCTGCTGCCTGAGCCAGAAGAGATGTGAGTTGCTGCTTTCTAATTTTCAAAGAGGATGCTGGAAGACGCTACTGCCTGAAGTGACTCCCAGTCGATGCGCTCAGTGATGGTCTACAGGAGAAAAGACGCCAGAAGGTCCCTCGTGGGGTTCATGGGAAGATATCACTGAGAAAGTTCCTGGGACCTTACCTACCTCTCTGCTGTGGGGCAGCTGGGCTCCAATTTAGGAGCTCTGCCGACGCGGACAATGTACTATTTCAAAGAGATCTTGAAAAATACTTTGGTTCCACAATCAGTGGTCACATACATTTTTTAATTTGAAGGCTCTTTCTTTGAGCTACAGTCAAAAACTGCAAAGTGCTTCTATGGACTGAATTTCCCTTTAGTTCATCTTCCTTCCTGGTTGAGGGAGCCCAGGTACTGGGCTGGCAAACTTCCAGGACAAGAAATGTGAACGTGCCCCTGGCTGTGTCCCACCCAGCAAGGGGGGTGGTGGTGACAGCCGATGGGCGAGGCACAGGGTCGCCCGGGTCTTATGTGTCACGTGCACCTTCCCTGGAATCTGGTCAACTCACAGGGTGCAGCAATGGAGGGCGGTAACCAGAACTGGTAATGGGAAGGCCGACCCTCCACAGCCCTCCACAGGCCTCAGGACCTCTGCCCAGAGGAGCCAATCGGTGAGAACAGGTCTGCAGCACAAAGCAACACAAGCAGCAGGGCATGTAAGAAGACCAGTTCAAAATCGGCTCCGTGGTGGGCCTGCACGACCTACCACACCCACAGCGAGGGGGCAGGAAGAGACAGAGCGGGTCGGCACAGGAGTAGAGCCGCCCCGGTAATGAGCCAGGACCACGTGAGGCATCAGGACAGGTCTCCACCTCCACTCCGTCCAGGCGTGGGAGGAAGAAGCACATCCCCTCCCAGGCCTCGAGCAGCCCCGCTCCACACGAGAGCAGTCATCGTGGGCTCAACGTTCTCTACACTGGGTATTTCATTCGACACTGTGGTCCCAGGGCCTGTGGCCTTAACTCACCTGTCCCTGCCACAAAGCCCTCTAGAGCCATCTTCCACCGGGACCCTCAGAATACAGCCTACACTTCAGTGTCTCTCTGGGCACCTTTTGAGTGACTGCTCCTGGGTCCATATTTAAGAGTCTCAGTAACAGTTTAACTTGTTTAGTCATGGAAGAGTACCAAGAATCAGAATCCTCAAGATGTTTTCTACCAAGTAGCAATTCTTTCTTTCATGAAATGTTTGTCACTTAAAATAAAGGCAGTTAGTTATGAGACTGTCAGTTGGAATTCAGAGAACTGGTGTTTTCCCATTTAAAAAAAAAGTCTAAAGTGGTGCTTAGCTTTTTAAGCCCAAATGCACTAACTTCTTCAACTTATAAGGAAATATTCTAATGGTAGAAATGAACACCATTTGTAACTACATTTGCTTAACCAGAAACAGTCTGTGAATTCCAAACTGGACTGCCAAGAGGAAATCCAATGTTACCCTGATATCAGAGAGTGTGCGGGAAGCACGTATGTCTGCCCTTGGCAGGGACTTCCGGGTGGCACGGGGGACACAGGACCTATACAGGGGTCCCTGGGCAGCACACCAACCGACTTACTCCTGAACCCATCTTTGTCTCCTCCTCCTGAGTGTAGCCCTGGGCCAGGTACTCCGGGATGGGGGCAGAAGGGCACCCCTGGTGAGCCCAGTGGGATGGCTGTCACTGCCTTAGGAAGACACTGCCTGCCTCAAAGACCTCTCCTGTCCTCAGCTTCCGAGCTGCACTCCGAAATTAACGAACCTCTATATTCTTATTAAGGCTTGGAACTTTGAAGTGCATAGATGCCAACATTTCTCTAGGCTGTTTCCAAACAAAACTTGTCCTCACACATCACAGAGTAATTTTGATAGGAACTGTTTTTTTATTTTTACGAGCCAAAACTGGGTATATCACTGGGTTAAATTTAGTAACCATAAAGAAAAGGGCATCTGCCTGTTCAATTAACTTTCTGTTAATCACATTTAACTGACAGTTTCTAGAAATCACCCTGGTTACTTTTCTGAGTGACATGCCTCACAATAAGAAAAGCCATCAGTATAGCCATGTGCCAGGACCCTGAGGGCCTAGGCTGGAGGCTCATTTTAGAACCAACTATTCGAGGCTGCCCGGAGGCTCGGCAAAGGGGCTGGCAAAGAGCACAGCTGGGCAGGACAAATGCCCCCCTGCTAGGAATAGGTATACATGGGTTTCAAGGGGTCTTAAAAAATAACAGGGAAAACAGGACAACTATCTGGAGGTCTAGTAATTACAGGACATTCAAGATTTTGGGTCCATGAAAGGCTTCACCGGCCAAATCCATAGCTGATTGCTAGTTGTCTACAGCAGTTTTACAGCCACAACAGCAAAGATGAATAAGTGCAGCAGAAAGCATCCTGCCGGAAATACTAACTGCTGGAGCCTTTACAGGAAAAGTCTACTGACCACTACCCCTGATCCGTGCTGAGTTCACATGTCTGCACACGCTGTTGGTCTCCATGGAACCACCCTGAGCCCTTGGCTGTGTGGCCACCTCCCTCTGGTCTTTAGGTCCTGGCTCAATGTCACTCTGATTGAGTGGCCTTTTCGATAAGTCCGTTTGGAGGAACAGGGCCAACTTTGCGGGGCACACCCCCTTCCCAGCTGTTGGCTGAAGGGGTCTTGTTTATCCACTTGCATGTCGTGTGCTCTGAAGGGAGAGAACACACCACACTGCACAGTGCGGACCATGCAGGTCACACTAGGGAGCCACGTCACACTCAGACTGTCTGCAGTCACTGGGGCGCCATGACAGGCTTTGTGAGATGTAACACAAGCAACCAGGTAAAGCCTGTTGTCCTTCTCCAAGGTTTAAGAGCTTATAAATAACAGTAGGTCAGGCCATAAGTGAAGAACAGGATGTGTTCCACGCCAAGAGGAAGAAGGAAAACAGGGCCTAGCACCGCACAGCTTCTGAGCATTGAGGGACAGGTGCCCAGTGGCTACTCTGACCCTCCTGTCTTGATCCATGCAGAGGCGCCTGGCATTCCACTGCCATTTAAACAGCCTAATGGCTATAAATAGGAAGGACTTTTAAATACTCATTAAAAATAACAGTTTGGCATTTGGAAACTCATATAAACACAACTCTAAGAGCTGAGATAAACAGCCACAGTTGCACACTGGATTGACACTCAAGTGGGCGAAAAGCCATGTGTGTTTTCTCCGGAGTTTCTAATTACTCCACCTGTGGGGCTTTTAACTGCTTAACAATGTCCATCTCACCTTTTAGCTGGTAAGGAACTGAACATCCTCCACGTACTCCATTCCAACGATTGTGAAATTCATCATAATATTGCACCAACCCAGTATGTTGTAAAGAACAGGGAGAAATTACTGTGTGGAGACATTTTGAATCTTTATATATCTTCATTCCAAGTGCCCAATATGGCCGTCATATTGCACTGTACAGTTTGTAAATGTTCAGTTATACTCAACGGACTAAAAACCGAAGCCACTTGCATTTTCTACATTTTAGTTTTACATGAGAGCTTTTTTTTCTTTGCCCCCTTCTTGTATTTTAATTTAAGATGACTACATACGTTAGACATTTACTATTCTGTTTTTAAAACCTGGAATTCATCTTAGGGTTCATATTGCATTTTTCCCAATAAGCTAGAAGATATTAAGGACCACATCATATTGCTTTCCCACAAGCATTCAATTTTCCTCTTTAAACCATGGCTGCTAGATTCAGTTCTCATTTCCTCCACACGTGGCTCCTTTCCTGTCCTAACTGAATGCAACCAAGACACAGCTGAGCCAACTTTTCTTAGCGGGCAACAGGACGGCGCCACCACCAGTGTGCAAGATGGCCCGGCCAGGCCTGGAACCCTGAACACGCCTCCCGGCCCGCTAGCACTTCAGCAGACTTCTCCCCACCTTCGTGACTTCAGAAGAAGGAGAAACCCGGGATCTCAAGGGGTCATGGTTATCGGTACAAGCACAGCCTGGCAAACCATGTACACTCGGCTTAAAGACCTCGTTCCTCACTCAAACCGTGGTTTCCACTGGTGCAAATGACAGTTTCAACAGCGGGGGCCGTGGTGGGATCTCTGCCCTCCCCGGTTAAGCCCCGTTACCTCTGCATCCTGTTCCTGGAGACGGTACGTCCTCTGGAGGGCCTGCAGGGTTGGGCGGCTCAGGGACTCCTCCTCCAGGAGGTGCTCCAGCAGCAAGACCAGCTGGTCTGGGAGAAGCTGAGGGAAAAACAGAGCAGCCTGTGACAATGCCACTCAGCGGACGAGAAATTAAACCCCAACGTCTAGACCAAGGATGGTGATGTGAAGTCCACCTGGGCGCCGCCGGCGCATATCTGAAATGGGCAGAGGTCAGTGCGGACTCTGCAGAACCCTGGGCCCACACTTCCCCAGTCACGGTACTCTGGGGGCCAGGGACACCCCGTTTCCTCAGCATTTCATTTCAGGTCTGTACTTAGGGCAGATCCAAACGGTTCTTATGAGACATTATTGTGGTTTACTAGATGCTTGCCCTGACGGCACACATATGCTAACACAATGTTATTTGGCCTAGATAAACATTCGAGAAGCCCTTCAATTTTAGGCAGACACATGCAAGTTCCACAGAAATAAGCAGTTTCCGATTTCCTTTCTCAACAGAGAAATAAAGAACATGCAATGAAACAATTACTGTGTCACAATCCCTTCATTACAAAAATTCTAAGTTTATAATACACTGAAAAATTTTTTAAAGGATACACCCATAATCATATATATAACAACACACAGACACACACACAGAGTGATCCATGTTCCCATGGTTCCAAGGATGGGTTAAAATGGTATTACTAATGAACAGCAAAGAGAGAGGAAAGTTCTAAGGTGATATAAAAACTGTAACAAATCTGTGAAGCCGAGGACTGAGCCAGACTTCTGAGTCTGTTCACATGTAGGCCCAGCAGAGCCCTGGAGAAACAGCTCAAAACACACCTCTCACAGGACCCCAAGAGGGCTCACTCAAATCAAGGTTTAAAGCTACGCCGATCTTCCTTTTGGCCTTGCTTATCTCCAGATAATCCTGGTTAACAAACCCAATTGTCACTTCTTGCTACTCAAAAAGAAATTTTAGAATGGGGAAAAAAATGAGAATTAAATTGTGTCATATACTAGTACAAATTTACGAGTGTGATCACGATGTATATATACAATGTACCGATAAAGATAAAAATTTTAAAAAAAGAAAAATTTTAGAAATGATTGACTGCTGTTTCTGTTCCGAGTGTGCGTGCTCATGCCTAGCCCTCACCTACACACATACACACACACACACACACATTTTCAAAATGAGCGAGCAAGGCAACTGCTGGCCGTGTGCATGACACTCCCCATCCAATTTCACACCAAGAAAGCGCTTGTCCTGTGTTCTCAGCCCTAACCCCCACAGGCAGGCCGGCCAGGCACGGTTGCCCATCAGCTGCTCCTTGGCTGTGTTTACCGCCTGGATCCACCCAACGGCCATGCTGTGCAGAGGCTCCAGGGCTGACAGGCAGGGGTGGCAAGGTGTGTGGAGCACAATTACACTACAATTACCACTGATGCAAGGTGCCACTCAGGACCCAAGGACGACCACCAGCGCCCTTTTCTTGAAAAGCCACTGGGCTGTAAGATGCTCCAGATATCAAGTTACTGCATAACTACCAGGCACCATTCTACCATTTTCTGTCATCTTAGACACAAGGCTGTACTTCTATGGCATCCAGTCTGCCGTTTCACACACAAGGCCAAACCCAGGCCCCAGCCTCTGCCGAGGTCCACCTCACGCACACCTCCGTGGGCAGGCACGGGAGGCAGCCCGCCACAGCTCCTGACCGGAGCCAGCCGAGACACGGTACCCTGCCTCCCTCGTAGGCCTCGCCCGTCCGGGCTCCAACTCCACTCCACCGCAGGCGCAGCTAGCACTGACCTCTGCTGTTTGTTCCTCGCTGTCATCAAACCCTGCAGGGGCTCACAATGTTGTCACAGAGTCCTTCTCTGCTGGAAGCTGAGCCTACATAAGTGCACCCCTAACTGTTCCCCGAAGGCCACACCCGATGGCCTCCTCAACCCCCCCCTCGGCCCTTGTCTCGCTCTCACTGCCTCGAGGACACCTGGGACTTGCTGGAGGTCCCCGGGGAGGACTGAGGTGAGAGGAAGGAGATAGACCACACTGTAGGACGACAGGCGGGGCTGGGGGCGCCGCAGGCTCCAGCCTGGATCTGAGTGGCCCTGTCAGCCCTGCGAGCAGCCAGCCACAGGGCAACGGCATGGAAGCCAGGCACGGGGGCCACGCATGCTGACGGCAGCAGGGCTGTGCCCTGCCAATTTGCAGAATTACAGGGAAGGAGAGAGTAGAAAGGAAGCATCTCCCTATTGTGCGCTTGTGCTTACAAAGAGGTCTATTGTTAGAACTTGGTTTAAACTGAGCAGACCATGGAGGAAAAGAAGCCTTGAGAGAATGACAAACTGGCTTGATCCTCAGCTCCCCCTGGGTGGGATCAACCAATAAACACAAGCCCACTTTAAAACTCAACACATTACTGGTTATGTGAAATGCTGGGACTCATCCTCCGTGCCTTAGTTTCCTCCCAACAGAAAGCTCACATGTCTGCACACAGAAGCAGAACTGAAAGGATCACTGGAGGCCTTTGTTCTCTCCAAATTTTACACAATGGAAATATTTAAAGCTAAGCCCCCTCCCTGACTTTTGACGGACACTTGAGACGCAGGGAGGGAGGCCACAGGGCATCCAACCTTTCAGGCTCTGTGCGAGTTTAACTGGCTCTAACGGGGGAGGCAGAGCAAGGATGCGCACACTGTCCTGGAAGTGCAGCCTTCTGAGGCAAAACCCGGGGTGCACCCCGCAAGAGCCGGCTCGCTCAGGAGCGGGCAGGACACAACCGGCACTGCACAGCCACACCTCCCTCACGGTGCCAGGAGATTTGGGCCAGGCCGACTCCTCAGAACTGACTTGTAGAAATACTCTCACTCGGTAAACACCCTGCAGCTATCTGGCTTTCATCTGCACCTCTCTAACTCTGGGGCAAAATAATGTTTCTAAAAACTACACGTGATCAGTGATCCGATGCTGGTCAAAGTCATAGACAATAAAAGTCAGGATCATCCAATCATTATTTTAAAATGAGAGCACAGACCTTTGAAAGAGGATTTTAATATTTGCTTCAGAGCAAAAATACAGTTAAGTAGCTAGACTTTAATGTCTTTCTTTACATAAAATAAACATTTACTCCATGTAAAGCTACCCTGCAATGAAGAAGAAATAGGACGTAATACACTAAAATGTTTGCAAAGCAGAGGAAAGATATCAAATACTAGCAAACGTGCCCAGAGGCAGCGCCTGGCGGCCAGACCCGCCCTGGCAGCTGGCACTGGGGGAATGAGAAATGCTATGTGGATCGTTCCACTCCCACCCACGGAGAAGTCGAATTTCACAGGATTTCTGGGCCAACTGTGTGTTCGTGCAGCAGAACTGCAGGAGACAGACGGGCTTTAGCTGTACTGTGGGGGGTCACAGAGAATGTCCCCGGCCTCATCCCGAAGGAGCAGCACCTTGAAACATGACTGAGAGAACCTGCCTGGATCTCTGAGGTCTGACGGTGCTTGTACTCACGTCACGGCCATGGAGATGAAAGTCCTTCCTTTCCTTTGTACAGAGTTCATTTGTTATTATTTCCATATGGAGATCAACTCAGTATTTTAAAATACATCTGCCCCGGGAACTTGGACAAACTTAGACTACAGGGTGCCCAAGTCATGTGGGTACTTGACAAAGAACTGCACAGGATGGTAGAACTCACAGGAACGTAAGGACAAAATGCTGAAGCGGATCAGTCAAGTACAAATCTTGTCTGTGAAGGGCTTTAGAAGTCTGTATTCTTGAAGTAAACAGTTGTTAATTACTGAGAGGTACACAAAGAAGAAAGTCTGCTTCTATTTTCTGCAGTCAGCTGAAGAACTGACTTGAGCTGTACAGCGCTGAGGGGTTTAAAAGTTTCTTCGCTGACTCTCAGGAAGAAAATACGAAATTTTCCAAAACGACCCTCCTAAGCTACCAGCAGCACAAAGAAAACAAACCGAGACTCTCCCAGAACCTCGCATGGCCGCGACGGGGCATCGCTCACCCCCACCCTGCTCCCTGAAGACCACCCACATGACTTGGGCGGCCGCGGCCACCTCCCCGGCAAGACGCGAAAGGCCAGCTCACCTCCTAGGCCGGCAAGGCCGTGCCGCCTCCCCGCCGAACTTTCACAGGCAGGACCTGCGACAG
Source organism: Thryonomys swinderianus (assembly GCA_004025085.1). Classification (NCBI taxonomy): domain Eukaryota; kingdom Metazoa; phylum Chordata; class Mammalia; order Rodentia; family Thryonomyidae; genus Thryonomys; species Thryonomys swinderianus. The sequence goes on along the minus strand of PVIC010000447.1, from coordinate 109,332 downwards.
TGGCCCGCAGCACACAGACACCCGTGTCCCCGGCCTGTGCCCTCCCGCAGGCTGAAGCGGCACCTCCTGGGCAGCCGGCTGGTGCGCGGCAGGAAGTCACTGCGCGGCTCCGGGCGGAATGAGCCGGGGACTAATGTAGCCGCCGATTGACAGTGGCGTGAGTTCTATTATTACCCCATTATCACTCTGGGATCTGTGCCTAAACGAAGCATGCTTCCTCCCTGATGCCATTTCCTTTCATCCTGGCTGGAGACTAAAAGCAGATCAATGGGGGCAATACATATGATGTCACTTCAATTTAGAGCAATGGCCTCTCCCTCTTTCAGTCTGTCTGAAACACACAGAAAGATCAATTCTTCCCAAAAATGGTTAAAAAATGCTTAGGGAGCATTCATCTTCCAGAAAAGCATTCTCTGCTATATTTGTCTATGTTACTACGGCAGGAACTGTTTACACAGAACAAAAACAGAAGAAATGGGGGAGGGAGGCAAAATCTCAAATTCTCCTGTAAGCTGGAGACATGCTGGCCGAATCCCAACCCAGGCAGGACCCAGCCCGGAGCCGGAGCGGGGATCTCTGAAAGTCACATGCAGAGACCTCTGGGATAGGGATGAGGCCGATTTCCTTTGCCCTTGGATTAAAAAGGTGATCGTAAAGATATAAAATGTCTCTCATTTTTAAGGTTCCCCTAAACCTACTTAATTCCTTGCCACTCTTCTTAGAAAGCTCATGATCAAACATACCTCCACAGGTGTGAGGGGACTGGGGTTCATCTCCACAATGCCCTTCCGTCATGGTGACAAGGACGCTCGGTCACAGGATGGAACTTTAAACCCAAGCATTTCTCTGTCACAGCTCAGAACAAAATAAACTCAAGTAAAAAGCCACTGTACTGAATATATTTTATGTGAGTTTTAACAAAGGGGCAAACCTAAGATAATAAGGATAAGATTCCTTCAAACAAGAGTTCTTCTCACAACCCAAAAAAGAAACAGGAAATGCAAACCCAAGTATAGCCATGGTCTTTATAACAGTGTCAAATAATGATCTTCCGTTTCTGTAACTTTTTAAGGATTAGTATTTATAAGCAACAAAACTAGACAATACTATGGACACAGACAAGTGTCAGCTCAGGAGCCACTGTCAACTGGGATATCATGATAACAGTGGTATCTCCAGTGTAGGTTACAGACTTGTACACAAGAAAATATGCCTGGAAATGCTACCAAAACCAAAACATATAGAAGAACTGTTCCTAACATGTTGACATAAAAGCCATATTTCAGAGTACTGTCAAAACTGAAGACTTGAACTCCGTAACGTTCACTTCAGGAGTATAAAATTGGATTTGCTAGCAAATCAAGGTCACCAAATAATGAAGAGTGAAAATAATTTTCTACAAAATCAATCAACCAACAGGCACAGATATTCCCAGAAGAATTGGTTAATTCTGATTATTGAACATCTTCAGGGACTATATCCATAGTTAAATTTTGGAAAGAAAATTCAAGCAACAGCGAACATTCATATAATTCATTTCATTACAGAAAAAAAAAAGCGTATTTCTGGGAAACCCTTCCAATAGCTATAGTTTAAAAAAACAACTGCACTTTGGAGCCACACTGGCACTACAAGGATTAAAAAGACACCAACATAGCAAATAGTATTTGAAATAATTTATTGGCACGGATCATTCTGTTTCCAGACCACAAGTACTGGATTTTTATGTGCTATTATTTCCTTAACATTTGTTAAAAGTATTACCCAAACTCTATGTCTGACGTGAAACATTATTTGAACTGCATGGTACATGGATACTGTGTGTTACTGGACAAAAACAAAGCGTTGTAAACACTCAAACTGAAACTTTCCAAGGATTTTACAAGAGATGCTTGGGATTCTCACGTCTGCCTCCCCCACACCGGAATGTGCCAGAACTACAATGGGGCCAAATGAAGAACTTTTGCAATTTGGATTATATGTTTTTCTAAAATATCATCATTCCTGAAAATCTCAGTTATTAAGTGCTTTAGATTATTCACTCTGCATGACAACACTGCCATGTTCAAAGAATGACTTGTTTAAGGATTTCTAAAGAATTAGAACACTTCAAAGTATCAAAGAATTTTCTAACTTTTCTATTTTTTTCATTGAAATGTGCTTGTTTCCTTAGAATAAGGCTCATATTTAATAATAGTGTACTTTAAAATCTTGAATAACATCTATATTTTTATAAACCTGAGTTCCTAATTTATAGATAGCAGTATGTTCTAACTCTAAACTCTAGTTGCATACTAACTCATGACACTTTTAAGTCCAAAATATGAAAATACTTTTATTGTCAAAATTGTTAGTTAGCTCCTTCTGAATCAGGTAAGGTACACAGTCTCCCAGTGGAACATCATGCAGCTGTTAAAAAGAGTAGAGTGGCACTTTTCAGCCAAGTAGGGGGAAAAAAATCTAGAACAGAATGTAGAATATGATTCAATTTGTATGCACAACTTTCTAAAGAGACAAATATCAAGGAACTTTTATATTGACTTTTCCTTTGAGAATCCTATACAAGTTATCTGCTCGCTCTTTTTTCTGCTTCCAGCTCAAGCTGAAATATTTTCCTCAAATCCTACCACAAATATTTCCTAATAGTTTACTTAATGGAGAGAGCACTCTATGAAGAAATATACTACCACAACCTAATCTAATAGCACAGAAATGGGTAAGCAAAAACTTAGAGTCAGTGGTCTTTACCAGGGAGGTCTCCCAGGACCACTGAACACCAAGCCATATATCAGTGTTTCTCTAGCCTTAGTCCTATCAGCATTTTTTTTCTTCTCTTTTTAAATTTTTCTGCAGTACCAAGGATTGCATTCAGGCCCTTCACATTGAGCTGTATCTTCAGCCCTTTGAAACCTTTTAAAAAGCTGCACGTGGTAGCACGTGCCTGTACGTAACTTCAGCATTTGGGAGGCTGAGGCAAGAGGATCACCTCGAGTTTGAGGTCAGTCTGGGCTAGAGTTCAAGGCAAGCCTGCACTACACAGTAAGACTTTGCCTCAAAGGAGTAATGTGGTCGCAAAGTCTGCAAAGAACTGCTGTCAATAAACAATGCAGCTAAGTCACTAGGTTGGGCTGGAACTTGCCATCCTCCTGGCTCTGCCTCCCAACATTTTCAAGTAAGCTTTCTAAATGTTTGCTGATATATATGAAGTATTACGCCAATCACATGCACAGACTTTATACTGTCATCTAAACAGAAAATGTCAAGTATCTGCAAATTTTCCAAGGGAAAATGTAATATGTAGATTTTCATTCAAACCCAGAATGTCTTCCTTTCTGTCTTCCCATATTAGTTCAATGTCAAGAATCTGATAATCCACATGGGATTATTTATTAGAAATTAATACTTTTAGTAAATATACCAACATTTGGTTGTAACATTTGGGTGAGTTTATTTCATATGGTTCTATTTTACTGGCTAGAAGGAATAGAAACCATGCACAAAAGTAGTATGTGCATATGCATAGAAAACTGACATAAAATCAGGCTGCAAAACATTTTTTCCTCTAAATTACAAGTACTAGCAAATGGGAAAAATACTGAGAAAATACTACCTTCGGAATCTAACATACAAACCCAAGGCTCAAGTTTAAACGAGACTGAGTTAAAAAAAAAAAAAAAAAACTGTTTTAGCTTGTATCAAGAGAGCAGATAGTCTAAAGAAAAATCCTTGTAAACTGAAGCCTGATCTTGCTCATTTCACATGTCACTTAACCCCCTGTTTGACAGTCAAACACTGTTATCAAAATGAAATAAACTACTTCATGCGGACACAGTAAGATGCAGTAACGCGCTAACAGAATTTGCAAGAACGGTCAAGCAATTCCGCTCATTTTCTAATATATGCAAAAACACATTTATAGAGTGTACATGAAAATTCAGACCAGAAGTGACTATCACTTCTAAACTACAACTAATTGAAAAGATACAAATGCAAATTTATCAACCTGAAGTTTTATAAGCATTCTGTGTAGTAACAGACCTGGGGGATGATTTCTCGGATTTACAAAGATGACGGTAAAAGGAATCAAATGGCTTTCAAGTGTAATGGATGCAATCAATGAAATGGTGGCTCTGCAATGTTTTTGAGAAGCTAATAAATAAATTAGATCCTATAAGGAATCCTAACAACCTGTTTCACTCTATGTATAAAAACTTAGTATTTCCTAGAGATAATCTGGTGTTTTGCTTTCTACAATCTCCTTGTTAAAACCTGCTGATAGAGACCAAAAGTAATAGCTTAGAAAAAGGAAAGAAGAAAAAAAGGGAAGGCACAAAAGCATTTCAGAGCTAACGATGATCACAAGCATTGCAAAGTGAGAAAAAGACAAGCAACAGAAACAAGGAGAAATCAAGTCAGCCCTCTGACCCTTAGGTTAGACAAGCGATTCACAGAGACACAAACGGTGAAGCAGGAAGCATAATTTATAAATAAATTTCACCCTTGGCTGTTTATTCTGAGAACTAAAACACTAACATTCCATTACTCCTAGTTCCTGTCCTTTCTTCTCCATAGAGGTACAGTCAAGACAATATAATTATATCTTTTGAGGGACAGATTGTATTTTCTAATTCTTTCAATGTTTTCCTAATAAATTTAAACTAAGCATAAATTTTAGCCACATGTTTACCTTTGGCCAGATGGTGTGTGTCATAAGGCCGACAGAAAAGCATATTCTTTAATATACATACAGCAAACCACAAATACAGAAGAATGGGAGGAGAGACAGAAGTGAGTGGAACTACATGAATTATGGCTGGAAAAATAAAGGAACAAAGTTGCTGCTATCTAATAAAAATGTACAGGGAGTACTACTGTCCAATATACTCTCCAAAGTTGCAGCTTTATTTCACAGCATGATTTAATGTCAGCAAGGCAAGGGAGCCATATTTCACTCAATTTCTGTACACTTTTGGATTCCAGTCTGGACATTTTATATCCTGGATTAGCTCTGAAAAGTTTTATGAGGAATAGACCAAAGGATCAACTTCTTAAGGGTTACTTCGACGCTTAGGGAAATTCCTACTAATGGAAAGAAATGGATTTCACTTCAGGAAAAAGGTAGGCAGAGAACAAGGCAGACTTTCAAGAATATTTTTACTTATTAACTTTTCTTTCTTTGGCTTCGACACCAGCTCACCTAAAGGGAATGAAAGGTATGCCTGCGCCAGCACTGTGTATGGAAAAGAAGCTCCTGCTTTGGATATGCGTGATGGGAACCGGTATCAGAGCAGGGGAACAGAACAGCAGAACAGAGCCACGGCTGGTTACCCCAATGCTGTGTACTAAGCACAACTGAATGAATAATTTATAAATGAATGTACTTCCCATCACAGCAAAACCACTCCCAATAAGTAATCTCAAATCAGGTAATAAAAATGTTCTTTTAACGCAAAATATTTGCTTTATGGCTATGATCTCATCACCTTAGGTCTACTTTGTGCTTGAGCCTGGACCCAGGGTCAAAAGCAGCCTGAAGCTGTTAGAGGACCAAGGAATATAAATGTAGCCATGCTTGCTACGACTGGAACATTCTCTTTTGGGAATTCAAATACTTGAAAGTCAATCTTCAGAAGTCAGTCTTCAAAACTCTAAAAGATATTCACAAATAGTAGCTAACTATGGATCCAAAATCCTCAAATCTAAGAGGTAGAGGGTCCTTCCACCACTACTGACATGAATATCCAAGATAAGCTTCTCCTACAAGCAATCTAAATATTCTAAGCACATGCAAGTTGTTCCTAATTGATTCCAAAATAAATTTCACAGAGACTAATTTGTAGTGTCTCTATTATTTTTATCTTTTTATATATATGTAATATGCTCATTTAGAACTTTCAGTACTATTTTACTTGAGCAATTTTTTCACATCATAGAGCAAACTTTGGAAATTATGGGAAATGTTAACATTCCAAATTTTCTGACTGAATTTTAACAAAATACACTCAATAGAAAACCGTACTTCCCGTCCTCCAAGTTTTCTGGTTTATCTATACAAGTCAACTTTAATTTATCTTTTTAAAAAGGAGGCAGAAGTGAAATACAGTTGTTTTTACATTGGTTTTGTTTGGTTTTTCTTTTTTGGTGACAGGATCTTGCTATGTAGAAATTTTCTTATTAAAACTAAAATGCTCATCTAGTCACTATTGTTTACTTTTTGCATTCTTAGAATTTCTATTACTTTACTGTTAACATCTCAAAATCACAAATCAATTCTTATCTACATATTATATTCCAAACTGAAGGCTGGTCCACTTAATTAAAACTTGTTACACATATACATCATCAACACTCACACAGCATTTCATAAACACACAATTACAATGTGTCAATTAAAAACAAAATGAAAGAAAAACCTACAAAATTATCGAGAAAAACCAGTGATCACAGATTCTCAAAACAGATAAGCAGACACACACCTCCAAATAACTAACTCAGCCTCACGGGTCAAGAACCACTTTTTCAATGATTTCAAGATTTAAATTCTCATCTCGGAAAGTCACAGTAGCTACAGTTGAGACAAAAGTTTGAAAGTACACAGCCTGGCCTCCTCCAGAACAACTGAAACTTTCTCTGCAGTCAACGCTGAAAATTCAGCTTTCACCCCCTGTGCTGGGCAATCCGTTATTCTAAGTTTCACCTAAGAAAGCTTGCTAGGAATTGAGACTGAAGACTAGAACACCTCTCGATCAGCCACCCACACACACCTCTCCACAGAAGAGGAAAGAAAGGGAACAGTCTGAAAAAAATTGCTGACCTGTTGAACATTTCTAAAGAAAACTCGACCCCGAACCAGTAATTTGTATTACTATCTTCACGCTACATCTGTCTGTTAAGTGCGCTTTCTCCCAAGCACAATGTATATGTTTGCTGATCTTTTTGACTTGAAGGTTTGGTAAACACGAGGAGTTACCATACCCACGGCCCCGTGCCCTTGAATGCTGAGGTAGAAATATTTACAGCCCTACGGAAGGGGGAAGACAAAAGCAGCAAGGGCCGCAGTCCTGCAGCATTGCTGGCAGCAGAAAGAAATCCCGTCCGCTTGCCGAGCCACCAGGCAGCAGCAGGAATGCGGCCTCACTAGACAGGCGACTGCGGGGTCTGGGCGCAGCAAGTTACTACACGTGATACGCCCCGTGGGGAGCTCAGCTGAGGATGAAGGAGGCGTGTGAGGAGGATGAGGAGGTCCCAGAGTGACCTCTGCTCGCCCGTGGAAGGGCCACTTACCTGCCAGCCCGCACCAGCCTGCACCTGCCTGTCCCACGCGAGCTGATAATCTCCGCACCTCGCCACACTCCGCCCCCTCCTCGCCCGACCAATCCCGCGATGGACACCGCGCCCCTCCCTATCCCCCTGAACCAATCCTGCGAGGGCCCCCACGCCCGGCCCCCTCCCCCCTGGGCCAATCCCTCGAGGGTCCCGCGCCCCGCCCCGCCCCACCCCGCCCCACCCGACTGTCAGCTCCCACCCAGCAATTACTCTAATTAGAAGTTCTCCTATCGGCACTTAAACAATGTACAAACCAGTCCCAACACAGCCTGCAATTCAAATGGCTTTGAGAACAAAGGCAGTCGTAGCTGTAGCAATTTTCCCTCTAATTTATAGAACACGAGGACTTTCTCTCATCCCACGTGGTGTTTAAGTATAAACCTCGAGCATACGTGCCCTTTCACAGGATATTAGCATTTCTGAGGAAAAACACCAGACGCAGACTACAACTAACAAAGGGGGTGAAAAAGGTTGTCAAAAAAGTAAACGTTTAAGTTTGATCCCTCCTGCGGGTCACCTGGGGGAAATATGTAAGATGTACAGGAGGGCTTTTCTCCTAGTTTACAGGTCACATGAACAAACAGGGAAAAGAATCCGGGCATTTTTTAATGGTAAACAACGGGTATAATTCTAAATTAGCAGTGACAGAAGTTGCTGCTAATGGTTCACACTAAAATCAGATGCGTGGAGACCTGGCCGTGCAATAGAGAAAGAACATAAATCGGGCACCTTCGTGCTCAACAACCTGAGGCCAGTCTCGTTTCAGATTCTGCAGCAATCCCAGTAGCTCAGGGTCATCAGACCAGATCCCCGCAACAAAACAAAAAGCCCCAACTACCAACCAGAATAACTACTTTATCAGGAGTGACAGGCATTTCCCAAAGGTGAAATATATGCCCCAAAATGGGAGGAACCCACCTTAGAAGGGAAAATGATCGGGTCTGCTTTCCACAGACACTTATTAGTCCTTTAACAAAGTCTAGGAATTAACCTCTTCACTTTCATTTTAAATGCACAATGGAATTCGGGAGATGATACACATACAAAAATATGTGCTTAAAACATTTTTTAAAAACCTCCTCATACTTTATTAACAGTGGTTTGACCTTTAAAGAATTTAGAAGAATTACTAAACTTGCAAGTTAAATTTATATGAAACAGTGTTTTAAAAAGGCACAGATAACTAATACTTAATGGAAAAAGAAAATAATAAAAGCAGCCACTTTCCAAACTTTGCATGAAAGGAGGTTACAGAAAGCTCTTTCAGTATGCTTCTCTCCAAGACAGATTTTAATATTAAAACTTTTGGCTAAGTATGGTATTCAGCCTTATCATACATATATTATAAAACTAATCCCTTTTTAAATGAAGAAACTTTCAGTGTTTACATTATTGAAAAACCTACTTAGTACCTTTTTTCTTACAAAATGCCCTTTTTGTTTGGCAGCTGTTTGCCTCTCAGCTGTACACAACTGAAAGTTTAATTGTAGTAACTTTTTAAAACAAGATTTCAAAAGTTAATCTTTTTAACAAGAAAATGAACTAATTTTAAATTAAAACAAATAGAAACAAAATAAATTCCAAGTCAAATGCAAAATATGCCTACCTAAGCTTAAAACTTCAATACCTTGAAAAGAAAATGACATTAAGTGCTTAAGCTAAAATCAGGAGCCTGGGAAATAAAGATATAAAAAAGGACCCTAAACACTTGTTCTGCAGATAAAATAAACATGGCTAGTAGCTGAGACCGTGGAGAGAAAGCTCTTTCAGAGAAAATACTTCCCCCAAACTCATTTGTTCCAGAATTCCTCAAGGAGTCAAGATTTAGAAATGGAAACCTTCCTCAATTCAATTAATGTGTTTGTGTATATAACAGAACATTTCTCTTTAAACGTTTGTAACCTTTAAATACCGAGTAACATTCAAATTATTAAACATAATTCCTCAAAAAAAAGTATTGGTCAGAAAAATTCATGCCGCCTACTTTCCCAAAATAAAACACACTGCAATGGAACAGACAGGAATAAAGAAACTTTACAACACACCAAACTGACTTCCAGGCACCAAGTTATCAGCGTCCTCATCCACATAAGCTTCTGCTTTTCAAAGCAAAACAAAAACTGATAAAGCTGTTGGTCAATTTTAGGATTTCATCTGCAGCTGAAGGGTGGAGGGGGTAATCCTGAGGATCAACCCATCCCGAATGCCTCCGACATCTCCGCTTCAGATAAACAGTTCCCGCCAACATCACAGACTGCAGTTGTCGGGGACTCGTGTTTCCAGCTATTTTGGTCATTTCCATTTCCCTTTTCTCAAGTCAGACCACAGGCCTTGGTCCCTGTAATGAGCCACCCCTAGGAAGACCCCCACACTGTCGTTCCGTCTGGCGGACTGGCGACAGGACAGGACAGGGATGCGTGCCCAAGACCAGCTTGGCCACTCTCCACGGCACGCGGGCCCCTGGCGACATGGCCGAAATCCGCCACCGGTAACAGCTATGCTGATATCCAGCATAAAACTTGAAAGAGACTACTATGGGAAGGGGATTACAACCCCTGGCTCCAGGGCAAGCGGTGGCCCCACAGCGGACCACAGGGAGATCCGGCTGGGCAGAGGGAGGGATCCTGGGTAGCGGCGAGCTTGCAACTGAAGAAGCCGCCCGCCCGCCTGCCCGCCAGACCGCCCCGGCTTCAGGCACCCCAAGACCACAGTCTTTCTAAAACCTGTCCCCTGTTCAGAACGCAGCTAGCAGGCGGGAGGAGGGGGCTGTGTGAGCCCCCAGATGGGGCGCTGGCCCAGCCGCTCCCAGAGACCGTGTACAGGCTCTGCGACACAATGCAGCTCTCAGGGGCTTGGATGGGGAACCTTCCCTTATGCAGACTTTTTTGCTTTGGGGCGTGATTTACATCTGCTCGGCCTCCGCCCCCTCCCTATTCTCAGTAAAGACCAGCTGGGAACAGCCGGAGAGTTTCCTCAAGGCATGCACCCCAGGAAGCCACCAAAGGTAACACTAAACCTAAACCCGGGCTCCTCCCTCCCCAGGCTGCCAGCGCCCGCTTTAGTGCCAGCCTAGACCTCACCAGGTAGGTTTGCTAAAGAGCCCCTCAATTAACTGCTGACAGTGTAACTCGACCTAGCACTCCAATGGCAAGACCATCTGAAGAACACCTCACCAATCTCACCTTTCCAGATGTAATTTTCTTCATCCTTATTAACCTCTGGATAAGTTGTTCTCGACCTAAGAGAACTATTAAGCTTCCAGCGCTGCGAACCCAGCTTCTCTCCCCCTGGCACAGCCCTACCCAGCACAGCCAGTTTTGAATTACTGGAGCCCGCCTTGTAGTATGATCAAAGTTTCATTCTTTAGCCCTTTGTCAGTGATTTTCAGCAACAAAACCATCAAAATCTGTTAATAGGATTGACTTTGTGAGAGAGAGACTCAAAATTAAAACACTTAAGCACCAAAAAGAAAAAAAGTCTCACAGGATTTCACAGCCATTACAGGTTACCGTCATGTCTATTTCAGGACGCTGTCCCAGCTGCCACTGTAGCGCTGCCCTAGGAAAATGAAGAGACTCACTGGATTCAGCGGGCTCTGCAATGGCCTTGTGGACAAGGGTGGGCAGTACCCAGCGTCTAATGGAGGCGCCAGTGTACACAAGAACGTGCCATAGCAGTTAAAACCATGGAAAGGTTTCATAGATGTGTGCACCAAAATGATACTTTGTGTTTAAAAAAAAGCATCTTTTTTGAAGGTTTTCTTCTAAAGCATTTAGAGAAACAAATTACACAATTCATAAGACAAATAATTACTTCAATTATTCCTAATAAAACTATAATTGGATTACTCTTTGGAACAGAAATGCCAGTCTTCCCCAAGCTAAAATTATGAATTAGCTGTATGACAGACTTAAAGTGTCATTTTACATCTGTAGCTGATGTAAGATATTACAAAAAACCAGAAATCTCATTTAATCTAAATAGATGAGTTTTTATACTGTTATAATGTATATTATTATTCTCAGTAGGTTGTAAGAAACTGAAAAAGCTACAAAGCCATTCATTTCTGATTCCACTCCCTGTTTGTCCATGAGCCAGTCCTGTAAACTCCCTAGCTTACTAAGCTTTACCGTATCGCCCTGTGGCGTGCAAGGAGAATTAATCGCCATGCGCCAGCCCTGAAAGCCTATGCATTTGTGAGGTCTCCTGGCAAAGGGTAGCTACAGCTGGACATGAGTTAAGGTTCCTGAGCAGTTAACCCTGCTGCTCAGTATAAAAGCAGCCCGAATGATCCATGTGGGTCCAATGGACCCTCACAAGGGTCCCAATCAATAGAGAAGGAAGCCGGAAGACAGAGAGCCAGAGGAGAAGCTGCCAGACAATGCTGCTTTGGAAGACACAAGGGCCACTGGCCAGGGCACACAAGGGACTCTAAAATCTGGACAAAGAAGTGGCTTCTCATGTAGAGTGTGGATACATACATGTGTGTGTGTGTGTGCATCCATGTGTGCAGTGCTAGGGACTGAACCCAGTGCCTTTGCACTGAGCTACATCCCCAGTTCCTTGTTACTTTTCATTTGAATTGGGTGTCACTAAATTGCCAGGGCTGGCTCAAATTTATAAACCTTCTGCCTCAGCCTCTAGAGTGTTGGGATTACAGGAATGCATCACTACACTTGCTGATTCTGGACATTTGACCTCAAGAATTTGTAAAATAATACATTTGTTTCGCTTTAAACCACTAAATTTGTAATTATTTGTTACAGCAGCAGTAAGAAACTAATACATCTGTGCTCTGAGTTCCTATCATCAACCTCCTTAACCTATCTGACTGACATACTTCAAAAGCTCTCAGCAACCCCTAAACCTCTCAGTGTCCTAGAAGAGAAGATTCTTCTAGGTCCCTCCCACAAGCCCCAACTGTCAGCTTTTAGAGGAGGTTTGGGTTCCGCTTTAGAGGTAGAAGAGCTTGCTGCGGAGGGAGAGTGAGTTGAGACAGAGGGCTTGGGAGGAGGTGGTCCATAAGCTTTCTGGGCCTCTGTTTAACTGCTTGGCTGCTTTTATAGCACCACTGAGGCCAGGGCACAGCAAGTCGATGAAACAAAGGACAAACATGAAACAGAGTGCCATGGGCAACAGCGTCTTGATCAAATCTAAGAGCGATTGGAGTTAATAAGTAACATAACCCCTCCACCTTTTTCATGGCTTTAATTATTACAGCCAGTAAGAAATATTCAAGCCATCCCTGTTTAGTGATGTTTTATTTACCCCTAAAGGCTAAAGTCTTCATTAAATGCAGAAGAGTTGTGTTCAATTCAACACATATGGTGAGATCACAGCCTGGTTTATTGTCCTCTTCATAAGCCCCACCCCTCGCCCCCAGCAAACACGACACCCAAGGACTCAGTGTGTACAATACACAATTGTCATCTGGCAGCCCTAGAATTTTACAATACAAAGTTGATTTTTTTTTTGAACAATAGTCTTATTCCTTCTCTAGCACAAATCAATCTTCTCATGTGGCCATTTCCTACAACATTTAATGCACATGACTGTTCCAACAGGGTCTTCTTGGCCCCTCAAAAGTTTCCCTCATGCCTGTTAAATGTAGCTAAGTTCCTGAATAGTACAGCCTTCTGGTTTGAGAAGCTAGACAAAATGTCCAAGCTGTAAAAGGAACGGGCAGAAGGGTGGAGGCTGTTACTTATATCAACCCACATGTCCACAAGATTAATGCCCCTTACTTCTTACTCATGGTGTGGTAACTTTGTTAAAAAAAAAAAACTGCTTGATTGTGATTGTTTCCCCCCAAAAGGAAACAATTAAGCACCCAAGTCTCTCCAGGTGAGCTCTTCAATGAAGAACAAACAACAGGGCCAGAGGGTTAGCTCAGTGGTTCCGGCACCTGCCTCGCAAGCGCAAGGTCCTGAGTTCGATCCCCGGTAACCACATACGATGCTGGGCATGAAGACACACCCACCAACAATCAACACTGCATACCACAATGCCGGGTGTGGTGGCTCACGCCTGTAATCCCAGTACTCGGGAGGCAGAGACAGGAGGATTGCTGAGTTTGCGGCGGCTTGCCTGGGCACCATAGTGAGCTCAGGGCCAGCCTGAACTACAAAGCGAGACCCTGTCTCAAAAAGCAAAAAAAAAAAAAAAGAACAAACAACAATTCATTTTATCAGGAGTAATGTTTTCAGTTTATTTTGCCTTTGGACCAGTGTTTTATGTCTATTAATGAGCATTACTATCTGCAGGGCTGAACAGACATGAGAGGGGCTGGGATAATCCAAAATTCACATCCTGTGGCAATGCAGAAGGGAGGCTGAGCTGGGTATCTGTCACCTGTGGCCTCACAGGTAGGTACCTGAGCCAGGAAGGAGCCAAGAAGTCTCTGCCCGCACCTGCAGGCACCCTTGCAGTGATATAAGAGACAGTGGAGGAAGACAGCTTTCCCTGCTCCTCCTTAATAGCAGAGATATAGATGGTTCTGAGGAAGAGCTAGAAGCTTGAGCAGGGGCAACAGCCCGACATGAAAGGCACTTGTCTAGGACTTGACACTGCTGCTTCAGAAAATGATGGTTAGCATGTGGCTTCACTTCGGTATGAGCCTGAAAGCCAAGATTAGCATTGTGTCGGATCATCAGCTGTATCAGCAGGAGAGACACCCCGAATACGCCCTTTCCTCTCCAGTTCTCACAAAACCTGGTAGCAACATAGCTCGAAGGAGTAAAAGCATAAAAAGGCGGGGTACACTTCGCAAAAGACAAGGAAATCAGGGCCTTTGATTTCTGTGTGTGCAATCATTCCTGTTAATGTAGGTGTTGGCCTGTGGAAAACGGGCTTGGAGTAGCACAGCCTCCAAATTCCCTCTCTGGCCTACTAAGGTGCTTAGGGCCTGCGCAGAAACGATTCTATAACCTCCCGCTATCTAGGTCCAAGGCAAGGGATAAGGTCTGTGCCTTCCTTTTAGCTCCACTTGTATGTCCGAAATTAAATGAAATCCAAGTAATATGTTTAACACTCTTTAGTTTTGTGGGGAAAGGAAATGCAACAACATGCAGTAACTATAAAAATTTAACATCCAGAAACTCTACCAAGTCAGTAATCTTAGTCTGTCATCACAACTCACTGTCCTTGACAGTATATAACATCAATGGTTATTTTAAAGATTTGTTAAAATTAAAAACACAAAGAGTGGATGAAATTCTGAGTAAACAACATGAAGTCCATAGCAGGGATAAACAAATTCATAAATCATCCGTTAATACAGCCAGCCCTAAAGCTTTTGAGAAAAATATTAACAACAAAAAAAAGCTTAGGTTAAATGTAGGGCAGGACTTACTTGAAATTGTGATCTAAGTATTGTTTTGTTTTGTTTTGTTTTGTTTGAGACAGGGTATCCTTTTGTAGTTCAGGCAGGCCCTGAGCTCGCTGTGTAGCCCAGGCAAGTCTGAAACTCACAGCAATCCTCCTGCCTCTGCCTCCCGAGTGCTGAGATTACAGGCATGAGCCACCGCACCCGGCACTGTGGTATGTAGTACTGGTGGGGATCGAACTTGGGACCTTGTGCTTTCAAGAAAGACTCCAGAATCACTGAGCTAAATCTCCAGCCCTGATGTAGGTTTTGGTGACGCCATGACTAACTAGCAGGGAAGGCATACAAATTTGTATAAAACATACAAATTTGTCCTCCCTACTAGTGCCACAGTTGACTTACTACAGTAGTACCCTGTTCCTGGGGATATATCCAAAGGCTCCCAGTGGACACCTGGAGCTGAGTCCAGAACTTCGTGTACCAAGCAGTAGGGTACCACGACAGTCTCATAACCAAAGGGTCGCCAGTGACTGACTGGGCAGCAGACCCAGTACAGATACTCTCGAGAAAGGGAAGATGCATGCGATTTCCTCATGACACTTATAAAGGTACATCATTTAAAACTTACAAATTATTTCTGAAATGTTCCACTTCATGTTTTCAGGCTGCAATTAAGATGGCTAGTAACGGAAGCAAGAAAGTGAAACCCAAGGTAAGGGGGCAATGACCATATTGATTTGCTATTAGCAAAAATACCATTCTTCAGTCTGCCGCCACAGCTTCAATCCTGTCATTTCTACGCCATATAATTTGTGAATACCTCCTGTGGATACAGGAATGCGTGTCAAGATGGCATGCGTCTAACTTCCTTGCTGTAGGGGAGCTTATGAAGTTGAGAGACCCTGGGTGATTTGTCTGGGGCCACAGAAATGAGAAGCCACGGCCAGCTCCTCTTGCTGGGCCAGCAAATCCTCCAATCCCCAGACACTGCTGCTTTAGAATGAACAAACTCAAGTCTTTTTTTTTTTTTTTTTAAACATGGTCTCACTTTGTAGTTCAGTCTGGTCCCGAGCTCATTATGTAGCCCAGGCAAGCCTCAAACTCACAGCAATCCTCCTGCCTCTGCCTCCTGAGTGCTGGAATTATAGGCGTGAGCTAACATGCCCAGCACTGTGGTGTGTGGTACCAGGGATTGAATTTGGGACCTACCTTGTGCTTTCAAGGCAGACACTGGAACCACTGAGCTAAATCCCCAGCCAACAAACTCAAGTCTTAAACATTGCTCACAGGTCTTAGTCTTCATTGCCACAATACTACTTTTATTTGGATATTTCTTCATTGACCCACATGCTCAGGATGCGGTTTTCAACCATATTCAAAGTGATCCAGCTGATCCTGACTCTGCCTGCCATTACACTATTGGGGGTGAGGGGAGGTCGTGGGTTGAACCCAGAGAGCTACATCCCTATCTGTTTTGCCATTTTTGACACAGGGTCTTGCTAAGTTGCCCAGGCTGTCCTTGAACCTGGAATCATCACACCCATCCTCCCTGAGTAGCTGGGACTGCAGGCATGTGCCGCGTAGCATATCATATAAGACACTTAATGGCACTAAACACAGGATCACATGTCCCTCTGACCTCCATCTGTTCGGCACTCCACAGCAAATGTTACTGCAAACTCAGAGGTGCTCAGCTCTCCACATGAATCTAACATGGTTTAGACTGCCAAACTTGCTGGCAATCCCACTACACTCTTCTCCATCCATAAATTCATAGAAATCATCTTCAGATCTCTAACAGAACTATTAAGCCACAGGCAGGACTGCTCCTACCACTCCCGGTGGTTACGGAAGCACTGACAGGCACCCTTGGGGTGGGCCCTGTGCACCCAGAAGTAACCTGGACATGAAGTAGTGAGTCCTGAGAGCCTCTGTAACAGAAGACAAGTGCACAAGATCAATGGGCCCAGTACTAAGGAAAGCACCCGGGATCCTTCACAGACTGAGCCCACTGCTGGTAACTGCAAGGTGCATAACTTTGAAGGGCCTGTCCTAATGCAGCGCTCACTAGAAGAACAGGAAGAACCCCCCGGCGATACAGCCTGCTCCCTTGAGGGGCCCGTTCTCTTGCAAAAGACCTTAGAGGAGGGTATGCATGAGCTACTACTGCCTGGGCTGGGTTCATTCCCAGTTACCGCGTCATTCTGGCTGATGCCATCTCCTTTTCCAGGGGGTCTCCCTAAGATATATCATCGCTCTTGGTGTAACTGGAAAGAAGTACTCCTCAGAAGATTTGTTTCTTCAGGATATGATGCATAACTTTTTTTTTTTTTTTTGAGATAGGGTCTCACTTTGTAGTTTAGGCTGGCCCTGAGCTCACTATGTAGCCCAGGCAAGCCTAGAACTCAGCAATCCTCCTGCCTCTGCCTCCCGAGTGCCGAGATTACAGGCGTGACCCATCACACTGGCACTGTGGTATGGGGTACAGATTGCTGGTGGAGGTGCGCCACCACACCCGGTATTATTGTATGTGGTTACCAGGGATCAAACCAGGGACTTTATGCTTGGGAGGCAGATGCTGTAGCCACTGAGCCAAATCTCCCGCCCTGATGTATAACTTTTGATGTGGAGACGTAGGCCTCAGTGGCAGAGAACCTGCCTATACCCAACACGGACAGTCAGCTAGCCACATGCACAGTTTTTTACACAGAAGCATTTCCCATGCTGAGCAGCTTCTATCGTAATTCTGAGCCCAGAGTCCACACGTGTCATCACATTCAAGGTCGAGGCTTGTCAGTGTGGAGCTTGGGTCAGTGTCAACAAGCAAGTGACAGCAGTTCAAACTCTCAGGAAGGTGTGGGTGGGTTTGCTCTAAGGTAACGGGGTTCATCATGGAGAGGGATCCCCTCCCAAGCTCTTCCCAGTTTGTCAGGACCAGGGAGGGGGTCCGCTGAGGAGCTGAGAGCCCCACACACTGGCTATGCCTAACTACTCTCTTTGCAGGCCTTCGCCCATCTCCTGGAAGGAGTGCCGTCCAGAACAAAGGTCACTTTTAAACATGTAGTTCACAAAATAAGGAGTGAAGAAGAAATACTAATAGCCAAGGGAGGAGATTTAAGACAAATTTGCTGGAAAACCCTGAGTTCTCTGAACTTTAGTGCCGAAGACATTGCGCTTATTTACCGCAATCCTAAGTGATACAGTCCTACACACTCTCTGGAACTCAATACAGCAATTATTTTTTTTTTTTTTTGAGACAGGGTCTCGCTTGTAGTTCAGGCTGGCCCTGAGCTCACTATGTAGCCCAGGCTAGCCTGGAACTCAGCTATCCTCCTGCCTCTGCCTCCCAAGTGCTGGGATTACGGCGTGAGCCACCACACCTGACCCTTTTAGGTTTTTTTTGAGACAGGGCCTCACTTTGTAGTTCAGGCTGGCCCTGAGCTCACTATGCAGCCCAGGCAAGCCTCGAACTCAGCAATCCTCCTGCCTGTGCCTCCTGAGGGCTGGGATTATGGCGAGAGCCACCATGCCCGGCTTTTTGTTTTTGTTGAGACAGGGTCTCGCTTTGTAGTTCAGGCTGGCCCTGAGCTCACTAGGTAGCCCAGGCAAGCCTCAAACTCAACAATGCCCCAGCAATTATTTTTGACTTCCAGGTGCCAAGGACAAAAATTTTTCTCATGGTTGTTTAGCTTATCACTTTCTGTCGATGAGCTCTAATCAGCTTTCTTGTTGAAATACATAAAGGATGCCCACCGCCCCGCTTGGTTTTTGAGACAGGCTCTTGCTATGTAATTCAGGCCTCGAACTCACAGTGATCCTTCTGCCTCAGCCTCAAGAGTGCTGAGATTACAGGCATGTGGCACTAAACCTGGCTAAATAAAGCATTTTTAAAAACTTAAAATTCAATGATTAGAAATTGATAAAGGAAATCCTTACTACTACCAAAAAAATATTCCTCAAATTTTATGAAACAGCTATGCAAAAGCAAACTAACATCACTGCTCTTGGATCCTTTTAAAAAAATATTACAAAACAGCTTTGGGGCCGGAGGGTTAGCTCAGTGGTTCTGGCACCTGCCTCGCAAGTGCAAGGTCCCGGGTTTGATCCCCAGTAACCACATAGAATGCTGGGTGTGGAGACTCATGCCCACCAGCAATCAATACCACATACCACAGTGCTGGGCGTGGTGGCTCACGCCTGTCATCCCAGCACTCCCAAGGCAGAAACAGGAGGATTGCTGAGTTCGAAGCTTGCCTGGGCTACATAGTGAGCTCAGGGCCAGCCTGAACTACAAAGCAAGACCCCGTCTCACAAAAAAAAAAAAAAAAAAAAAAAAAAAAAAAAAAAAAAAAAAAAACACCCTTTCCCCTTTAATTTTCTGTGTTGGACAGTTTGTTTCAGCAATGGGAAAAAAAGCAACTACCACACCACGGGAGCACTCCTGCTGCCACGACGCCACCAAGAGGGGACCCAGGCGTCTGCCATGAGGGAGAGCTCGGAGGCTCAAAGGGCCCCAGAGCCCCGCTGCCCCCAGGGTGGGCACCTCAAGCCCTGGTGCCCCTGAGACAGCTCTCCCTGCCCTCGGCTATGCTGAGCTCCGGGACATTTGGAACAGACAACAGTTTTCTCCACATATTAAGAAACCAAAAAAGCAAAACCAACCATTCCGACATTTGCTCAAAGGAACCAAATGCCACACGTTTGCTTTTTTAAGGGCAAGTAAATACATATTTTACTTTATGGCAAACATTTAAGACAAGTAAGAACACTTTTTAAAAAGATTACAAACACCTTTAAAGGGATAGAAATATGTGCCCTCACATCTTACTATGACTCCCGTCAGTTTAAGGGTAGATAGCTACACTAGGAATTTATTTAAGGCCTAAGATTTTTCCCCCCACAGGCAAAGATTAAAAGCAAGTAGGACATACCAGATAAATTCTGTCTTCCTGAACCATGGCTTCCAAAAAAAAAAAATCACAAGATTTTATTTTCAAATAACTACATTTTTTCAACTGTCCTGACAATCAGTGGTAATTTTTTTTTTTAAAAGCATTAGGAGGCTCCAGCTATCCTCAGCCTTAGGCTCATGTTTAGAGAAACTATGATCACACAGGATTCTATCCATGGCCTCAGGAGCCCTTAAGCACCACAGAAGCTTTAAAAAGCCATCTTAATCACCACGCAGCAAAAATCTGGGGAGATTTAAAACACAAATATTTGTATAATCCATTGTATTCCAGAAGGCTCAGTGTGATCCCTGATATAGGAACCTCTCCCCGCGTCTGTAGTCGCCCCTCTCAGAGGCACTCTCTGGGTGGGTGTCAGAAAGCACATGGCAGAATGCAAGTCTGGGAGGAGTGAGTGGTTGTGGGGAGGGGGGCCGGCTGTTACTGACAAGCAGGCTGTGTTGTGCAGGAATCTGGAGTCAGAAGAATTTATTTTAAAAACACCAAAAGAAATTCCTTACATAATTTACTATACCTCAGATACCTACGCTTTGGATCTTTAGGATATTTTAACTGGTCATGACCTTGAGTCAATCTGTTAGTTCTGGGCGCTGACTGCTCCTGTAGGATGTATAATTGAGGCAGATTTTTCAAACACGCTAATAATTAATGCCCAGTCTCAGGAGGAAAGTGCTGTGATCAGTGTAAAAACATGCTCTTCCAAATTGTAAAACAAAATGCTAAGTGTACAGGGTGTCCTCCCACCTCTCTCTGTTCATAACAAAAAACAAAAACCCATCGATCAAATCACAGCAATGCCTCTTCTCAAAGCTCCTCTCCTTTAGGGATCTCTATGATGTCAGCAAACAGGATCTGTCTTCTCTTGGTACAGCTCGTCCAATGTGAAACTGTCCGGTTGCAGAGAACTAAAAGGGTAACGGTTCTGATTCTCTCCATTTAAAATACATGGAAAGTTACTGCTTGCAAGCAAGTGCCTTTACCCCACATAAAAACCAATCCAGCCAAATGAATCCTTGAAGCCACAGTGGGGGAGTTCAGGAAAAACTAGCGGTAGACATGTTTTGAGTTTCATCTTTGCTTTCAAACTGTTTCACCTTCAGCCTTCACACCATGTCTGCCCCACTTACAGTTCTCCAATGATAAGAAGCACAGCCCCAAATTCACTATCTGACCTAAATCAAAACTCCATTTGTGTTTGCCAGAGTAGCACATCCTTTCGTACGCTAGTGCTCATCTGCCACTTTGACCTTTAGCACAGGAAGGAGAAATAAATGGGGAAGGAGGTTGATACCTGGATCCACAGCCCTTCCTAAAGAATCTTCTTTTTGAAGATACTTGTTTAAGCTCCTACCTAAAAGTATAATGAAAATAAGTTGAGGAAATCACTACTACACTGTGGCTCTGACCAAGAAATAAGAACACAATTATGTTTCCAGTATAACTGAAAACTCCCTGCTTTCAGATTCTCAGTACAAAAACAAAACAAAAAACAAACTCCCTGCTCCCTGTTTTCAGGTATGCACCCTGGAACAGAGGAGAGGAGTATCAGGACTCAAAAATCAAACTTGTAACAGAAGACAGAGTAGGCACAAGTCTTTGACATGCCACCCAGAGAGCAACTCTGTCATCTTCAATGGTGTGCTCAGAGCTGACAGCAAAGCAGGGACAGAGAACAATACACAGCCCAGTGGGTTAAGCAAATAATGCAATTTGATACTGTGAATGTCCATTTTCCATAACCCAGATGTAGGTGAACTGGAGCATTTAGCCTCTGAATATGCACATGATATGATTTCTGCTGTTTTTCATATGTAGACTTACGTATTTTACTGCCATGTCCAAAATGTCACAAAATAAATACCAAAAAATTTGTATTGTGCAGGAGATTCCATTTAAGGCTCATATTTCTAAACACCAAAAATTTTCAAAATGAGAGTCAAGATTTGTCATGTACTGATACAAACCCTCATGCTGAACGTGATCATAATGTACGCACAAAATGTACCAATAAAATCAATATAAAAGCTTTCCACATGACCTATATGGTTAAAGACACATTGAGTGAGATAAATTTATTATTAAGTATAGCATCATATAATTGATCTAATATTTCATCTTTAAGAAGAGGAAAACTCAGGGCGGGAGATTTAGCTCAATGTTTCCGGCACCTGCCTTGCAAGTGCAAGATCCTGAGTTTGATCCTGGTAACCACATACAATCCCGGGCGTGGTGACCCACTCCCAGCAGCAATCAGTACCACACCCCACAGTGCTGGGCGTGGTGCCTCATGCCTGTAATCCCAGCACTCAGAGGCAGAGGCAGAGGCAGGAGGATTGCTGAGTTCGAGGCTTGCCTGGGCTACATAGTGAGCTGAAGGCCAGCCTGAACTACAAAGCGAGGCCGTCTCAAAAAAAAAAAAAAGAAGAAGAGGAAAACTCTAATTCTGGAACTGTACCTTCAGTGAACCTGGGTTAACATGAGGATAAGGCAGGACCACAAAAGATATACCATTCAATTCTACTGTTATTTTTCTATCATCTTTCAAAGAAAGGTAGAAAAATGCAACAGAGAGGGAGAGAGAAATTGAGTGAGCTGGTTTTGCTAGAAGGAAGAAGTCATTATGTGGATTTAGGGGAGGTAGACACAGCAGAGATGCCTGGTACTTGGAGGGCATGAGGCACCTGAATGGACCAGCACACGAAGAACACAGGCTTCAGAAGGCAAGGGAATCCCGGCACTCGGGAGTGCTCAGGCAGGAGGGTTCCGAGTTTCAGTCCAGTAGAGGCAATTTAGTGAGACTCTGTCTCAAATTTAAAAATTAAAAAATGGGCTAGGGATGTGGCTTAATATGAACTACCTGGGTCTACTTCTTAGTACCAAAAAAAAAAAAAAAGACACAAAAAGGGAAGGTAAAGCAAGGCCACACCAGCCTCACCGCTCAGCTCTGCAGCGTTCAGACTTCGTGACGGGGGCTGGAGACCCGCCTCCCAGACTCACAGCACACAGCGGCAGAGCTGCTCTTCGCGGTTGGTGTCAGCTCAAGTCCGGCACCTTCACCGGCGACGTCAGCCAGGCCTCCACCCGCACTGTTTCCAAGTCGAATCGCTCTGGAAGGCACGCGGGCATCCTACAAACAGCCATGCTAAAATGAACTCTCTTGCCCTAGGACTTGTCACGGTCTTAGGACAAGCCTTATTCTTCCCAACCTGTGGAGCTTATGAATGCCACCCCTCTTCACTGAAGACGCCTAGGGACCCTTCTGGGTGGTACGTCCCGTGAGAGCAGTGACAGGACAGTTTTATCATGAAATAAAAGGACAGTAGCAGGAATGATACAAATCCCTCCACTTCGCTTTGTTCAGTTCCGTACCTGCTTAGGTCAGAGCCCCTTATGACTCCCAAGTAACACCTAGTATTTTCTAGCTATAAACCTGCCTCTGCTACAGCTGAAAATGGTCCGAATGAGAAACGCAGGCTGTGAAAGCACCAGCTCTGCGGGAGCTGGCTCGTCCGCTGAGCTTCCCAAGCGAGGGGCTTCCACCTCGGAGGAAACCTCTCAGTTTCACCCCCGAGGCTTCTGAGTTAGTAAGACTCTGGAAGGCAGAAGCTACTTCACGGAAAGAGAGGTTTTAAACTCGGTGCTCCGGAAAGTGCATCTGTTCCCTGAGAAGCTGGAGTGCGGGTCTGAAGGGACCCACTTTCGATGGCCATAAAAGGTCTGCCTACGTGTCCGGCCCCATAATGCTCTCCAGCCCCTGTGCAATGCCCTGCCCCACCACCCTCCGGGACGCGTGCCCCAAACAGAAGGTGCAATACCAGAAGCTGCCAGCCTAGGCTGACCACAGTAGCAGGGTTTTCCTGGACAAGAGGGCTAGAATATGTTTTGAGGCCCAGTCCAAGTCACTCTGGAAGCTTTCTGGGCCCTACAGTTGGTTGGGTTTCCTGAAATATGTGCCTTCTGATCATGTCCCCTTCCATGTTATGGTTAATGTAACAGGATGAGAGAAACCACAAAGTACAAAAAGCTACAGGGGACTGGGCAACTTACTCATGCCCCCTATGAGCACTAGAAAAAGACATCTTTAGCAGAAACACATGTAATCAAAAGAAGGGGGGGGCTCTGGAACATCAAAGCCCCTCAGTTGTGGCACATGGTTCACAAACAGGATAATCCTCCAGATATCTGGGACCAGTCAAAAGACAAGGGAGCAAAGCATGTTCATTAGTCTGAACTGGGATACATTTTTTTCAGAAGGGAACATAAAATGACATGATGCAGCCACAGCGCAGGGAGCCTGTGGCTCCATCCTCCCCTTCTGGGGCTGGACGTGAACAAGATTTAAGGCGCGCAGGTGAGCTCGAGCAGCACGCACGCCGCTCCTCCAGGGGCTGCCCCCACAGCCCGTTCCTTCTTTCGTGAGAACAGCCTGACTCGCGCTCCCCCGCTGGCCCCTACCAGGGCGTCTACACCGCATTAGGCTCCCGCGCCATGATGCTGCAATCAGCAACGACTCTCTACAAAACACTGAGCAGGAGGGACTCGGCTTCCTCTCACGGTGAAAGGGAGACTGAGCCGGTGCCGCGTCCTGGGATCCGGGTACATAACCTGCTACTGGGAGTCTGCGAGACAGAAGAGGGCACTTAGAAGCTTCATGGCACTTTTTAAACGAAGAAGAGCAGATGCCCGGAGAGCAAAGGCAGATAGGTCTGCTGACTTCATTTCACCAAATACACACTGGTAAACACTGAGCGATCTACTGACTGCCAAAGCAATCTACGCTTTTCACACGTGCGTTATTTGTGTTGGAACATCACTGGAGTCCACGTTGGGAGGTACTGCATATGCTGGCTTCCACTCCCACATGCCCCAGATCAACCTAGCCAAGAGGGGTTTTTCATCAACTTAGAGAGCATGAAGGTAGGAAATCATCAGCCAGGCCAGATGATAAATACAAATACGAGGGAAGAGGCAAAGTATCGGTTATACTTCTTTCAGGATCCAATTATGCCACTTTGAAGTTCAGACTATTTGCATTTTAATAAAAGCCAGAAAGCAGGACACAGCTATGTAACTGCATATTCCTTAGAAATAAGCTGGGAGTATCCATTTCAGCGTAATCCTCCAAGTAGAACAGGAATAGCCCCATGGTTAATTGCCGAACAGGGGCTCATCTTCCATGATTTCCATACTGTGACTGCAGACCAAATTCACCCACTGTGAGGGTGAGCTGGTCGTCCCCTCAGATCTTGCAATGGATGTCGGCTTGATTCACATTCAGAGAGAAAGAAGAAACACAGAACCACGACTGTCTCTTTATACTGATGGTCACACACAGACGGTCAACGGAGGAGGAATCCAGGACCCCCCTCTCCAATCCAGCACGGTCTGGTCATGAGCTGAGGTTGCCCTGCATTTCACAAAGTCTGCTGGGGGCACAGGACAGAATTTTCAGGTTTACATGACTCTGGGACTCAAGGACTAGAGCTGTATTCAAATGCTAAATTCTAAGATACATGGTCAATCAACTTACTTTTTAAAAAAGTACAGAACAGATCTCTCCAAAGAAGGAGAATTTCAAAATAACTGAATTCAATTAATTTAAAAGGAATAAGAAATAACCTGAACAAATCACCTTTGAAGCACAAAACAGAAGTCATAAATATAAAACATATTCCCACTCTTTCTTCAGTAATTATTTTCCCTAAAAGACTTAAAGGAGACACACTAAAATACTGAGTAAACAGCTCTTTGAGTGACTGGCTAACAGCTAATTTTAAATTTTCTTCTTTAAATTATCCTGTTTTTATTTTTTTGAGACAAGGTCTCACTTTGTAGTTCAGGTTGGCCCTGAGCTCACTATGTAGCCCAGGCAAACCTGGAACTCAGCAATCTTCCTGCCTCTGCCTCCTGAGTACTGGGATTACAGGCATGAGCCACCACACCCAGCATTGTGGTGTGTGGCACTGATTGCTGGTGGGTGTGACTCACCATGCACAGTAATGTATGAAGTCACTGGGGATTGGAACCAGGGACGTTGCACTTGCTAGGCAGACACTAGAACCACTGAGCTAAATCTCTGGCCCCCGATCCTGTATTTTCTCTAACAGGGTACCACTGTGAAATGAGGAAAAACGTTAGATTTACCTTGAGTGGGTCTGTCTGGCCCTAGAACCTAAATATGGTGAACTGAAATAAAAATACAGGAAGGTACCCCTCTCCCATGGCTTATGTACTTGATGAGGAAACCAGGAACATACACACCCGGCTGCAGTCATCAAGCGGACACCCACCCCCACTGGGCATCAGGCCGGGCCTCCTGGGAGCCCAGACCAGGGTGTGCTGGATGTGCTGGGGCCCATGATACCTTGGGTTCCAGGAGACACCCCACCAAAAAAAGGACAGCCCACAGTGTCACTCGGACTTCACGCAGGGCTCTCAAAGGCATGTGCAGAGGCTCAGTGGGTAGTCGAAGTTTTTATTAGCAGTGAACTTACTTATTACAAATCAGTCACATTAAAATGAATTTCTGTCTTTGGCTTTCAGTAAACCTTTCTCAGGAGCCTTCATAATATGGCTGAGTTAACACTTTTTCTTCTGATAAGCTTCTGGAGAGAGTAATTATGAAAAATGGAAAACTCTAAAATATCAATAACAGAGAGGAAGGCAGCATTCACTCCTAGAAAAGCCACTATCTCTGATCAGAGTTGAAACTGTAGGAGCCAGTAAAGCACAACTCCTCTCCGTTTGCGGCAATGAAGGAGTGCCCGACAGGCATCACATGGCCTGGGGCGACGGCTGACTGGCGGCGCAAGAGGCCAGGAGGGTGACTCGAAGCCCACAAACAGGAGGGATCCAGGCCCTGGTAACTCCACCCAGCTGAGAAAGCACAAGCTTCAGAAGGGGCCACCCAGGAGTGATGTGGGCAGCCTGATTCTCCACCCAGATCTCTGCCCTAGGCCTCGAGTACATGCCTCTTCTGAGAAATGTGTGGCTGGTGTCCTGACACCCGAGTCCCCACTGAGAGCGTGTGTGGTGACAGAGGCGATTCTTGAATTGGCACAAGCAGCAACTAGAGGCCCCGTCTTAGGAGACTCATTACAGAGTCAATTTCCAGCCAGACAGAAAGAATCAGTGACAGGCAGTGCCCCGCCCACAGCTGCCTGGAAGCGCCCCCCCCACCGGGCCGCTGCTGCTGTCCCCGCATCAGCTCTGTCACCTTCTGCCTCCACATCATTTAGAACTTCGGTAGCACAGACCTGAAACCTGCGGGAACCAGCAACCAATGGTACGAGAAACAACGCCTCACTTTGAAAGCTATCCTGGCCGGGAGTGGTAGCTCATGCATCCCAGCACTTGGGAGGCAGAGGCAGGAGGATCACTGTAAGTTGGAGGCTAGCCTGGGTTCCACAGTGAGCTCAGAGCCAGCCTGAACTACAAAGTGAGGCCCTGTCTCAAAAAAGTTTATGTTTTTAAATTAAAAATAAAAAAATTAATGAGAATTAAGTTGTGTCATACACTGGTACAAATTCTCAATGTGGAATGTAATTGTGAGGTGTATATATAGTGTACCAATAAATAAAAATTAAATTTAAAAAATGAAAGCTAAACCCCATTTCCCTTTGAATATTTACTATTTCACAGTATCTATCATGCATGCTAGAACTCATATACAACTTCGGTTTCTCATACCAGAGAAAAGACACACTATTTGCACATCTGTGACCTATTTATTAGGGGTAAGTAATGAGGGGAAAGAAAAAAAATTGATGGTAAAGAAAAGGAAACAAAGGGCCAGAGATTTAGCTCAGTGGTGCAGGCGCCTGCCTCACAAGCACAAGGTCCTGAATTCGATCCCCGGTAATCACCAGCAATCAATACCACATACCACAGTGCCAGGCATGGTGGCTCACGCCTGTAATCCCAGCATTCGGGAGGCAGAGACAGGAGGATTTCTGAGTTCCAGGCTTGCCTGGGCTACATAGTGAGCTCAGGGCCAGCCTGAACTACAAAGCAAGACCCTGTCTCAAAAAAAAAAGGAAACAAAGCTTGTGTATATAGGGGCAGGGGTGTTGTAGAGTGGGTAGGGGAAGGGGAAAAATGAGAATTATGTCATGTCACATACCGGCACAGGTTCTCAATGCTGAGCATAATTGTGATGTGTGTATATAATGTACCAATAAATTAAATAAGTCAAAAAAATTTTTTTTAAATGAAAGCTCTCCTGAAATTCTTAGGTAACTAACACACAATACACATACTTGGCTGGTGAAACTTGAATCCTGAGCCCCACCTATAATATAAAGGAGAATTTTAAAGAAAAATGGGTAATAATGCTTTCATACTGAGCTCCACAGGACAAGATGAGGAGCCCGAGGAGCCTCTGAGACATGGCCCTCAGGCAGCACGCGGCCTGGAGAACCCGCAGCAGCAGAGCCGGGAATACAAACTGCAACGGACACACAGCACGGTACCCAGACATCACTCGCTGCCCAGTGACAGGCAGCTTTCTTGTGATGGCAAACGACGTTTGGAAAAACTGAACAAAACACAGCCTTCCCAGGCGTACCCGGCGGCCACAGTCCCAGGAACCCCAGTACACGTTAAACTGGTGCACACACAACGACTGGGCTTGAGCTCAGCACTGTACATGACTTTGCACCTGGACAGCTCGCCTGTGGGCGCTGCCCACCTAGGCCTGGAGCACCGCCCCTCACAGGGACACCTGGCATAGGACAAGGGGACCCTGCCCGGTGAGTTGTGACCCCGTGTGACAAAGTGCCTCTGGAGGGCAAAATCGGCACTGTAAACCGAGTTCAGTAGGTTGTTTACTCAGCTACATCAAAGCAGAAGACAAGCACTTCGGCCGCCAGGTCCCAGGCAAGGACTTCTGGCCCCGGCATGCCTTGAATGCCTCTTTCCAGCCTTTCCTCTTCATGGCTTGCATGTCCTCCCTGTTAGGAACATTCTGTTTACCTGGTCAGTGCCAAAACCAAACTGTGGACAAGCACAAATTCAAAAAAACCAGTGAGTCCACAGCACGGCTCACACTTCTGCTCAAAGACTGGCTGTGAACAGCACCTCACAACGCCAGGGTGACTTCATGGGAGTGAGCTGTCATGACTGACTTAGAAAATAGGGTGCACTCGATCAGCTCCCAGAAGGCGAAACATATCTGAAAATCTCTGAAGTCAAGCTAATGAGCAATCTTGATCATCCGCTCCTGCAAACGCAGTCACCCCAGATGTGTCAGCTGGTGCAGCGAGGCTTCCTGCACTGCTCTGGGAGGCTTTGGAAATAGCCCAGACTCAGATGAATATCGACAGCTGCATTTTAAAGAAAGAATCCTTAAGAATTCCCTAATTACATCAACTAGAAACTATTTATAACACACACATATTATTGGTGTTCCATGAAGAAGAATAAAACACATCATGTGTAAGAAAATGCATAGAACTTGAGACCGTAATGTTAAGTGAAATCAGTCAGATACGAAAGTTAAATATGCATGGTTTCTGTTGTATGTAAAACCAAAAACATAAATAAGTAAAATAGTAAAACAAAGGAGAGCCGGTAGGAAGGAAAAAGGTGAGCTGCTTTGAGATGGAGAAGAGATCGAAGGTTACAGGCAGAGGGAAAAGAGAGGGACGTGGGTAAAGAGATTGAAAATGATCGAGATACCCACATGTGCCAGTCCCACAAAAGAAATGTAACTATGGAGTATTAAAAACACATACTAATTTTAAAAAACACTAAAAATATATAGCTCCATAGATACATGTGTCTGCTGTGTATTAAAGCAAATGTTTATAATCAGAAATACCAACTTACAAACATTGGTCTGAATTACCAAAAAAAAAAAAAAACCCTAGAAACTAAAACTAGAATTTAAAAATCCTTTGTCAACGTAAACTAATTTAACACTTAGCAGCACAACAAACACACAAACTCTCCATGCTTTACATGAAGTCCACAGGAAAAGGAACTGAACAGAACAGTCAAATGTCTACAAGTCTCGCTGGCGGTAGAATATGGAGATTAGACAGAACAGAGCAGCAGAGACGCCTGATCTTAGCTAACATGTGCTAACAATGCCAGAGGAAAGTTTAAAAACTTAAAATAGCTCCTAGCTTTCTTTGTGCATATGAATATAAAACAAGAGGCAAAGTTAAGATTATTTCTTAAATATAGCCTATGGCAAAGATACAAAGAAACTGGAACTCTCACATATCATTTGTGGGAATGTAATATTTTCCACTTTGGAAAACAATGTGGTAATTTCTTAAATCGTTAAATTTACTGTATGACTCCTAGGTATGTACCCAAGAGAACTGAAAACACATGTCTGTGCAAAAACCTGTATGAGTCTCACAGGGGCATTATTCCTGACAGCCTCAGGCAGGAAACACCCTCAATGTCCATCTCCTGATGAACATCTAAACAAAAGGTAGTATTTCCATACAATGGAATACTACTAAGGAATAAAAAGGAACAAATGACCGATGTATATCAGAACATGGATGACTCTTAAAGACATGCTAAATGGAAGAAGGCAAAAGTACAAGACCACATATTGTGTAATTCCACTGGCAGGACAGTCCATAAAATGCAAATCTACAAGAGTAAGGTGACTACTTTCCTATGGCTGGATGCGGGTTCGGGGAAAGGAAGAACCAATTAATAGACGAGAGAGATTTTTCTGGGACAGTGGAAATATCCTAAAGTTGGATTGTGATGATGGCAGCACAACTGGGCAAGTTTCTAATGATCAGTGCATTGTTTATGGTGTATATAAACTACCTCTCAAAGCTGATAAAAACATTATAGACACACAGAGAACACACGTGAGCAGCTACGCGTATTAACCAGTGTTTCAGTCGCACCTCTTCCTTCTTCAGGGTGGAAAAGATGACATCAGCCCAGGAGCATTATGAGAATGCAGAACTCTGCTATTCAGTTTCCTCCTAAAGATAATGAGGGAGCATGGGGGAGAGGGAGGCGCGTGCAGGGAGCAAATAAATCTGCTCTCTCCCCAGGGCAGAGGTCAAGTCAGGTCATGGCCAACAGGGGCCCTACTGGGGCCTGGGAACTGGCAGAGCCCACCCACAGGTGACTGTGACCACCACACCGTGGAAACAGGACTTTTATCGAAAGACACCTAGGCCAATGACTACGATAGTCTGGAAAAGAAGGAAATGAGACACTAGTACAATTCATATATTCAGCTATCACTTAAAATTTAACACTAGCACCAACCTTAAAATTGAACTTTTTCTGGTCAAAATAACTATCAATATTAGGTAGAATAAAAATATCAATAAGGTAAACAGGAGCCAGCCTGTCTTTCCTTCCCCTCCCATTGGCTGACAGTGAGGTTTGCCCAGCCCCTCCTACACTCACTGTTGTAGTTACCACCTCTGCTGTGCGGACTGAGAGCACCCCCCAATCCATCCTCACGACAAGGGCCACAGTGCCACCACCCCGCTCTGTGCACAAGGAACCTGCCGTGGGCTGTGTCTGCAGTGGCCACAGGAGAAAGGACCGGGGAAAGTGCGTCCTGGTACAAGAGCAAGGCCGAGCCAGCCAGTGTCTGGAGTTCCCTGACCATCCCCAGCCAGGGCCCCTAGACTCACAGGACGGTCCCGCCAGAAAACCTAACTCCAGAGGGCAAACATCTTAGAAACATCCTAAAACTGTCAGAACATTGGGATATGAATAGGAAAACATAATAAAAAGTACAGGGATAAGAGGGTCAATCTGATAAAAATAATATGAAATTATTTTTGGTTGAAATTAACAGGGCAAATTCCATCTTATAAAAAAATGAAATACTGTGGAAAAGAGTAACAGGCAGGAAATCAGAAATGCTATATTTATCTCCTCCTTCCCGGCCTCCAAGTCTTTCCTCTACTTTGGGCAGAAAGCAAGTATTTTGCCTCCTGATGTTCTCCCTCCACCCAGAGACACTCAAGCAAACAAACTGGCCAGCAGGCCTCACTGGCACGGTGGGCTATGTGCTTGGGCCCAGAGCACAAAATGCTACCGTCTCTCGGCATCCACAGAGTCAGGCAAACACCAGACAGGAAGTGGCTGTGGCCAATGGCCTGGCAGGCACCACCCTTGACCTGTGAAATCCTTAGTCACTCTCAATGCTGACGGGCATGAAAACACCACCCAGGAGAAGCTAGTAAGAACAACCCAGAGTCCCCCACTCTGCCTCTCACTGGGCAGAACTGCTGTTCTTTGTCAATAGAAGTCAGAATATTCCAAGAATGCCAAGGGCTGATGGGAATGACTGGTGGCATTTTCTCATGATTCATTCCCACGTTCCCATCCTACATGTTTTCTCATTCCTTACTCTGTTTTTAAAATGAACTTCACAGGGATGAGGTGAGGAAAAGTGGCAACCTGCCGAAGCTGATAGAGCTGCCTGGCTAATAAAACATTTGACATGAAAATTATCCTACATAAAAAAATAATTTCTTTCTCCATAAAAAATTCAAGCATGCTCATAATTTAAAGGGCATGTGGAGTTTCAATCTTTAGCAATTAGGAAGCCAGTGTTAGTCCACTGGGCTTTATCCAATGACCCTTTTAGCTACTTGAAAATGATGTCTGATTATCAAGTAATGTTATGGCTTATTTATAAAAACTTCTTTCTAAAAATTATCGATCCTTGATTACAGAAGCAAGGCCATTCTGAGAAGCTTTTTAAATCATGCATAACCCATTACTCATAGTTGAGACAAACACCGGGCCACTTCTTCAGTGTCTAAGTGGGTTTCTGTTAGTAAATCTGCGCTTAGGGAAACTTACTAACTTCCGAGCCAATTGTACATAAGAATAATAGTTATTGGAAACTCAGCCCTAGGGTTGTGGGGGTGGGAGATTGCGGGTAGATGACATCTCAACACTTGTTTTTCAAAGCTTCCTGGAATCCTTTCAGTGTTCAGGATACTAACAAATACTGTGTGGATGGATAATCATAACTTTGTAAATGTGAATCCACTAAGTTCTTGGCCAAAGTCAGTAACACAGCTCCTGTGACTTTACCAAAAGGCCCCTTTGGAGGAATCTAGTGAAAACTTCCCGTAGAACCCAAGGTAGGTTTACCTGGGGCACGATCCCAGTTCTGGCCCTCCATGCGTCGCTTCCTGGGTCGGGTCGGCCTAGGAGACAGGTAGGTGTGCCTTGTAGCTTGGACACACCAGAGAAGTGCTTGGGCGGGGCCAGGAGGCTTAACACCAGGAACATTTCGACTGGCACGCGGATGCCACACCGACGCTCCAATCTCGGGGGCCACCCTTCCTCTAGGTGCATGCCCTGTTCTGCTCTTGTAACGCAGCACAGACAGGCCTTTAAACCCTGAAAATGGTATCGCAAAAGCTCGTCGCTGATAATGTGAATGACAGTGAGCAGTTCTTTGCTGAATGAGGAAAGTGAGGCTGACACAGGCTACTTTGCCCAAAGTAGGAAAAAAAAAATGCTGAGAGTAACAATGGTGTTTCGACCTGTCTGACTAAGTTCCACGTTACAAAGGACCACAGGGACGGAGAAAAGGACTTCAGGTTCACCTTCACTCTCATAGCACAGGTGGCCTGCAGCGTCCTGGGAGGGAAAAGTGAATGGAAGCCACACGCGTTCTGGGAAAAGGAAAATGAACTGTCCATCCACACAGACTAACGCTGCTCTTGCAAACAGAACTGGAGTTGGGAAACTGCTTGGGAAGTAAAATGTTCTCCACAATGCCGGGCGTGGTGGCTCACACTTGTAATCCCTGCACTCGGGAGGCAGAGGCAGGAGGATTGCTGAGGCTTGCCTGGGCTACATAGTAAGCTCAGGGCCAGCCTAAACTACAAAGCGAGACCCTGTCTCAGAAAAAAAAAAATATTAACCACTATTAACCACTTTTTTCCCATAGGAATTCCCCACTCCCACCCCCAGAATGCTACAGAAACACTTCCTTGATTCTCCATCTTCATGTAAGTGGCGCGACGCACCCTCCAGACGCCCAGGTCACTTGGAAGCCCAGTGATGAGATTGCTGAAGTCTACACATATTAAGAACATGCCCTCTCCCTTCTCTGTAAATGCATATGATCTTACAGCAGGTTGGTCGATACCAAAAAATTAAAAACTGAGAAATGATGAGTATCTGTTCAAAATCTACATGTACAGTGAGAGATCCTGTAGCGAACCTGAGTTCCTCACTTCTATTATTACCACGGATCCCGCCAGGGGCTCCAAAAAGAAGCAACTATGAAGTTAAACCAAACCAAGGAGGAGGCAACCATTTTTGGCATTCCCTCCGGAGCCTACTGTACTGTCCCTTCACTTTTTCCACAGAGCCTCCCCTAGGCTGGCTCACGAGGACAATGACTTTGCATGACACAAAGGGCAGCTCTCTAGGAGGTATGGCCCAGTCGGCCTCTGAGTCAGAGTCAGGTGCCAATAGCACAGATCTGGAAATAGCGCTGTAGCTTCAGTCCGAGAGCAGAGGCCGGGGTCACGCAGCAGGGCCTAGCCCAGCCCTCCCACGCAGCCGGCACTCGCGGGCCTGCATGCACACACGCCCGATACATGCATGCTGGGACGACACTCATCTTTTACTGGAAGGTATGTCAGCCTCATAAGATTTGTCTGACGGTAACCTGGTGTTCTCTGATTTAGTGACACTACTGAGTCACGACTTAATCCCTACTGAAGACTCAAAATGCCTGCAGCGCCTCCATTACCCACGTCAGAGCAGGGGCACCTTTCACACGGCTGAAGGGTGGGCACGAGCAGGCTTGGCAGTGTCTAAATGGGCTCAATCCCTCTCCTTGTGTTCTGTGCCCCTGTAGGGAACTGCCCTGCGCCTGCGCCTGCTAGTTGTGCTGCACAGACAACCCAGTAACTGTTCCCCGAAACCACACTGCCCCTCCTCGCTTTGC
The DNA here is from genome assembly GCA_004025085.1 of Thryonomys swinderianus. Lineage (NCBI taxonomy): Eukaryota > Metazoa > Chordata > Mammalia > Rodentia > Thryonomyidae > Thryonomys > Thryonomys swinderianus. The sequence goes on along the minus strand of PVIC010000447.1, from coordinate 74,783 downwards.
CCTCCAGTACTCCAGAAAGTCCTGGAAACAAACTTTCATAATAATCCAGGTACAGCCATCAATATAGCAGTACAGTTGTGGGGCTGGGGTTTGATCTGTCCTGTGAGCAAATAGTCAAGCAAGAAGGATCATTAAAAAAATTTTACTGTACTCTAAATCTGCAATACACCAAGGAATGAATATGCATTATCAGCCTTGTGTTCAAATGAAGTTTGATTTAACTTATGTCTAATTTTTTTTTTTTTTTTTGAGCCAGGGTCTCACTTTGTAGCTCAGGCTGGCCCTGAGCTCACTATGTAACTCAGGCAAGCCTCGAACTCAGCAATCCTCCTGCCTCTGCCTCTCGAGTGCTGGGATTACAAGTGTGAGCCACCAAGCCTGGCAACTTACATCTAATTTTAAAGACACAAAATATTTTTATGTCACAGTTGCTTGGTCTGGGACAAGTGTCACCAAAACTTCAGATAAACGTGTCTTTCCAAGGCACTAGTTTAATAGGTCAATACATGTAGGCACCTAGCTGGGTCGCAACAGAACCTCGGCCTACTGTCTGGAACGACTACACACTCAAAATCTGACCCTCTGAACCCCAAGCGAGCCATGACAGAAAGGCTCTTGGAAGGTTGGGAAAAGGTCCTCTCCTCGAGCTGGCCTCACGTGTGACCTTGAGAACCCCTCAAACGTCTTCCTTCCCTCCTAAGTGTCTGTGACCCATAATCCATGATCTGTGAGCCAAAATCTCAGGACCTCCATGATTTTACATGCAAAAGTAAGGGTCTGAAAAGGACACGTTTATACGTGTTTCCCAACTTTCACAATCACAGTTCTCCACAGCTTCTCCAATAAAGGAGTCAGCTGAAAGTTTAGTTCATAGTCTTCCTGGGTGACGAGCTGCTTCCTTTTGGTTTAAGGCCCATCCCCAAAATGTACTCAAGACCTAAGGTAGCTTTTATAACACAGGTACAAACACACTCCCTCAACTGCTCCATGTACAATTTTCCAAATTACTTTAAGACAGATTGCTCATTTTATTTTCTGGAGTTGCCTGATACTCTGATGGATAGCAGCATGGTTCCAAGATGAAATTTCCTAAGTCTAAAATACTAAATTCTCTTCAACATTAAGAAACTCCAAGTGATCAAGAACTTGAGGGAGGGCTGGGGAATTCAGCTGAAATGGTACCATGCCTACCTTGAAAGCCCAAGGGCCCAAATTCAATCTCCTATACCCTGCGCGCGCACACACACACATACACACACACACACAAAGATATAAAAGAACTTATGGGAAAATAATCACTTGAAAGACTTCATTTTTTGGTCATAAATTACAACACTGCAACCCTGTGTAATGAAAGGTAACAAGTGTCTAAAATCTCTCCTTAAACAAAAAACTGCAAAATGATGATACAGGAAGAGATGGTCCCAACATTAAGTGCCTTTCACTAGCTGGGTCTCTGTATAAGCCCAAAGTCTACGAAAGGAACTTCAAAGCAAAACTGTTTGGGCAAAAGAAAGAGAAGCAATCACTTACTGACTATCAAAAATGATTTTATAGGTCAACTTAAAATTGAGGTTTGCTAGAAAACAGATGAGTTCAGGAGCATTCAGGATTATATGGCCAGGGACCAGAAAACAAATCTTATCAATAGCCTGAAAAATACTTTAAGAACTTCTAATATAGAAGAGAAACAACGGCACTTTATCTCACTAAAAGGGACAAAGTGAAGAGAGACTCAAAGGAAATGATACAGGGGCTCTGACAAGCAGTTGGCTTTCACGAATAAGGCTAGAACACACCAACTTGTAAAAGTAGTATTACTGTATCTGCTGTTGGCCAAACAACAGTTACAGGAAGAAACCAAGGTTGATTTTTAAAAAGTCTATAAATAAATACAAGAATATTTGTTCTTTCATTGTCATGGAAGAGACAGAAACAAATGAACGGCATTTCCTCCTACATGCCATCAAGTAATCACCCTTTCACAACCTTTTCTGAAGAGGGGCTGCCCTCAAATGCAGTAAGCACTGAGTGGGTACTGGCTGTCTTGGTTAGGGCACCTGCCTATGTCCCACCAGGCCTAGACAGGGCGACCCCGGCCCTGCTGCAGCATAGTGTGTGATCACGCAGGCCTGGTGGGCCAGCTGTGCATGGAGGCTGAGCGCACCCCTGCAGAAAACCAGCCGCGTTTCATCAGACACAATTCCAGGGAGGGTTGGAGCGGATACTTCTAAGAGATAAAAAGAAAGCCACACCTAAATGTGCCACAGGGACACAGAGGGCTCTGAGTCAGAAGGAAAGCAGGTCGCTACAATTCCAACCGACGTGGGAGGATTCCAGATGCAGTGACTCATTTGGGGATCTTGGGTGAGACAGTGAGACTTCCCACTTAGAGGGCCAGCGTTTTTGACCTGTAAAATGGAGGGACAAAAGCAGAATTAGGGTATCCACACGCTTTCAGAGCCTCTCAAGAAACGGAAGTATTAGGTACTAGTGTGTTTAAAATGTACCAATAAAATCAATTTTTAAAAAAGTATTACGAGATTAAGAAGTGTGGTTCAACATGCACCAGAACAGGTAAGATAAATAAGTCTGATGGTAGCAAGCCAATGAAGAGGTAGAGAAACTAGAAACCTTAACAGTGCTGGTAGGAATTTAAAGTAGGGCAGCTACTTCAGAGCACAGCGTAGCAGTTCTGAAACAGTAAAACACACAACTTGTCATACAGCCAAACCATCCCAGCCCCAGGTATACACCCAAGAGAAATGAAAGCTTAAGTCTACACAAGAACGGCCACACCAATGTTCACAGGAGCATTACTCATAGTAGCATAAATCAGAAGCTGGAACAACAACAAATCCTAACATCTAACAACCAGTGATAGATAAACAAAATGTAGCATATCCATTCAGTGGAATACTACTTAACAATAAAAAAGTACTGACGCTTGAAAATTGCTGAGATTTGAAACACTATGATAAATGAAAGAACCAGACCAAAAGGCTAACTCCTGTGTGATTCCATTTGTATGAAACTTGTAGAAAAGGCCTAAACTATAAAATCAGAAAGCAGATTAGTAGTTTCCTAGAATTGAAAGGAGGCATGGGCATTGACTACAAATGGTGATAGAATTCTTTGAGTGACAGAAACAATCTTAAAGTGGATTGTGAGGCTGGGATTGTAACTCAGTGACAGGGCGGGCATATACATGAGATCCTAGGTTTGGTCCTCTGCTGTGACAGTTACACAACTGTGTCTCTTCATAACTCAACAAACTGTAGTATATGGGTGATTTTTATGGCACATAAAATTTATGTGTGTATGCATATATAGAAATAATATTAAGAGAAATTCAGAATCACTACCTTTTGTTAGCTATAGGAACCCTCAGCATTCTTTATCGGCCAGAATAAATGTTATCTTCAACACTAAAAACTAAAGTCTGTGTACATATGATAGGAAGGAAAAAAAAAAAAACAGCTTAAATTGTCTATGAACAGAACCCAGAGGCAGGTCTGTTTCTTTTCCAGATTTCTCCTGCGGTTCCTGTTTAACATCTCATGTCTCTCACAGCACTTTTTTTTCTTGGCTAAATTAAGGGCAGAAAATTGCCACAAAAAATTAATAGTCTGAGCTTTAAGATTTATAGTTATACAAGGCAATACAAAATGACTACTCCTACTTTGTCTATGAAAATATAAAAGTAAAAACATAGTCTATGGTCACTTTTTCCCACTTTACAAGGCTTCCTTAGTATTAATTATTGCAAATCAATTTGTTTCTTTTTACACGTATAAAATTCAGACTCTTCACAGATGTGGAGCTCTTAAAAAGCCATCACGTCTTCATTTATAGAAACATACATAAAATGTTGTGTGGAGATACATATGTCTGTTTATTCTGCATCTTCAGAAAGATAAAAGTAGTGTGTAACTATTTTTTTTAAATACCTTTATAAAGAAAAAATGAGGTCATACTACAGCTGTGGTGCCGAAAACATCTGGGACGTTTTCTGAATGACAACGCAACATCTGAAAATCACAAAGAGATTCAAACTGCAAGACTCTAGAACTTTTTAAAAATCACCATGCCTAATTCCAAAACATCTTCCTACTCTGGCTTGAAAACAAATGTTTAGAGGAAATAAAACAAAACTTACTGATGAAAATAAAATTAAAGTAAATGGAAGTAGTACAAGAGTGAAAGAGACAGAAAATTTTATATTCCTTAATTCTGCAGTAGCCTAAACTTGCTGCAACCTTTACAGAGCTGAAGAGAAATACTAATTCCCAATCTATTTATGTGCTATGAAGACGATCTGAACTTTGAGAACAGAAATCATCATACCCTTGAATCTGCAAAACAATATGAAGGAATGGAACAAACATCTGTATCCTGCTATCAGCACGGGAAAGGATAGTGCGTAGTGAGAAGAGTCCCAAGCTGTGCCTTCTTTCTTCCCAGAGACCCAACAGGCCCTGGACACCTACTGCATTCTTCTTGTGCCCTACATCTATCTGAGTCAATTCTTCTTTTATTTGCTTTTGTTTGTGTGTGTGTGTGGTATCAGGGATCAAATTTAGGACCTTGTGTTTGACAGGCAGGCACAGTGCCACTGAGCTAAATCCTTGGCCTTCAATTCTTCCTTCAATTCTTGTTTTTTGTGTCTGTCGACTCTTCAAGGACTATTTTCTGCTCCTTCTTGTGTTCTTTACTCCTTGCTCAGGACTTTATATATAAACTGTTTAAATAAATATATAATTTGATAAAATACATGTTATATACACAATTGTAAGTACTATCAAATTTCTGGCCCTGAGTTTCCAGGTCATTCTTAATTCACAAGTTCCAGCAAAATTTCTGTGATAGGTTCCAGCCCCACTTTCAAAACAAAGATGAATTTATTTTTAAAAATTACATATTCAAATAAAGACACCAAAACCATTTATATGTAGATTAGTAAACTCTTATCTGTGTTGACACATCAAGTAAAACTATTAAAACAAGCATAGTTAATTCAATTACCCAATTTCCCACATTTTTTAACTCTCTAGCCTGCATGTATGAAAAGTTGTTTTATTTAAACAAGGCCCAAGCACCCACAGCAGTCCAGGGTAGCCGCAGGTAATATGAATCATACTCTCATGGCTGAAGTTTCTAGTACACTGACTTGAGTTTTTTATCACATGGTGCTGTGTAAGAGATCTTTGATATGCATTATGTCCTATCTTCCCACCTCTAGAAATGATGTCTCCTGATTTTGTGATATTTTTCTGTTGCTTATTAGGTGCTAAGTGATTAGCTGACTTGGGTTTTCAGCAATCCTCATTTTCTGAAAAACAAAGCACTTTCTATTTTTCTGCATATTTTTCTACACGTGTATAACTTGAGATCATATAACTGCAGACTTCTGTATGAGAAACAAGATGACCAAGAGTATGAGAAAAACAGAAATGGTGTTTTCATGGAAGATACTTCAAAAAACTGCCTTTAGTCTAGTCATCTTCCATGAGTGGGTCCAGAGAGCCTGTTTATGGAATCAGGGTAAGTGTTACTTACTACTGGGACTCAGAAAAATGCTTCTGCTAGACACTTACTGTGTCTCACAGATACAGCCAACTCAAGTCTATTTGCTTATAATAAAAAGCACTCTAAATTTCAAATTTCAAACAAAAGATTTTAAAGGCTAACAAGACAATAAAATAATACATAGAAAATACTTTACATAAAATATTTTATTTGGGGGCCAGAGATTTAGCTCAGTGGTTCCAGTGCCTGCCTGGCAAGTGCAAGGTCCCTGATTTGATCCCCAGTAACCACATACAACACCACCAAGCGTGGTGACTCATACCCACCAGGAATCAGTACCACATACCACAGTGCCTGACATGGTGGCTCACACCTGTAATCCCAGAACTCAGGAGGCAGAGGCAGGAGGATTACTGAGTTCTAGGCTTACCTGGACTACCTAGGTGAGCTCAGGGCCAACCTAAACTGCAAAGCGAGACCCTGTCTCAAAAAAAAAATTTTTTTATTTGGTTCCAAATCTACTGTGAAATATCAAATAAGGTTTCTCTCATTTTACAGGTGAGGAAAAGCTCCAATCCCAAGCAACAATGGGTAAAAGTGACCAACAATGAGATATATATTAGTGTAAGATTACTGAAATTTAATGAACAAAACTTGAGGATATATAAAAGACCAGGCTACCCCAAAGAAAAGAAGAACAACAACATTTGACTATGAAAACAGACAATGGTGTAATATATTTAAGGAACTAAAACAAAAGTCAAGGATTTTATATTTAACTGAACTAACCTACTGGTATAATACCAAACTTATAAGCAAACGAGAAGCCCCAAGCTCTTCCTGAGACATCTACCTCAGAACTAGCTTCAGAAACCAAAATGACTGTCAACCTAGGAGCAGATAATAAGCATTTAATAGATTTGCACGCAGAATTATACTGTGATCCTGTAAGGATACGCTATGGTATAACAATGTCTACCATAGTGGTGATGAACCTATGGCTCATGTGCCACAGCAGGCTCTTTGTTATCACTGAAAGTTCTAAAAGGTCTGCCACCACTGGTCTATCTGCTGTAATGTAGATGCCCATCAAAGGCAGATAGAAAAACTGAAAAACACAATCAGCTTGTTAAGTGTCTTATAGGTATTTATCTGTTAAGTAAGAAAATACTATTTCAAGCCATATATTAGAAGATGAAGGAAGGAGCAAGTAATAGTATCTAATTTCTCTACTGCCCACAGCAGGTAACCATACACAAAAACAAAACTAATGGGCAAAAATAGAAGCCCTCACAAATACCGAAACAGGACAAAAATAACTAAATCACATAAGAAGTCAAAGCCAATTACATTGATTTTACCTATTAATGTAAATGGGCTTAACTAGACTATCAAATAAAAAGATTTTCAGGGAAAAACAGAAGGGCCGAGAATATGGCTAAGGGGTGGAGCATTTGCTGAGTGTATGTGAAGCCGGGTTCCTTCCCCAGCCCTGCGAGGCAAAGAGGCACACAATTAGGGGCAGAGCCAAGACTCGTATTTGGTCTTCCTGTCTCCAAGCTCTTTTTCTAGAAGGGATGAAGAGATTACCTACAATAAAACCAGGAAATTTCAACCACTTATACTTTAATGAAAACTAGTATTATTTAAAATAATTAAAATTTTACTTGGTAAAATTTTTAAAATGCTAAAGCCAAGTATGAATTTATAAAAATAAGTATATATTTATGAGATTTACTCTAATCCATAAGCAAATACCTAATGAGGCTGCACATGACCAAGTTTTTTTCCAACACTGGTAATAGAATAGGAAGAACTGGGGCCTTTGCATTGAGCTCCAATTCAGTCCTCTTCGATTTTTAGTTTGAGACACCAGCTCACAAGGTTACTAAGCTACCCAGGCTGGGCTGGAACTTACAATCTTCCTGCCTCAGTCTCCCAGAAATCCTTTCTGAAATGCTGGAGGGATTCAATGTTGGGTATTATTTTTTATACATATTTGCAGAGGCCCAGAAATATAAGTAAGATCTATGTTAGCTGGGGTTAGACACACACTTGTTTGACCTTTTACAACTAAAGATGAATGTAAACAATAGCAGGCCATAACCACAATGACACCACTAGGTGCTACTAAAAATAATACATCTTCTTATTAGTGCTAGGAGACCAGGCACAAAACAGCAGCTCATTAAAATGCCTAAAGGTGAGAATGAGTGCCAAATAAATCATTCTGTCACAGCAATGAAACCAAGGTTGCCTATAAAACTAACTGAAAATCCATGAAGTTTTTCTCCACTGGCCTCCTTTTTCCAGTTGAACTCCTGAAAATGACTTTCATCTTTCATGGAATGGAAGAGGTGATGGCTGCTGCCATCAAATATGCTAAAATCAACAAGAGTATAATTATCTGCACACTTTCAAGTGTTTTCAAAATGCACACTGGCTGGGGTTGTCCTAATGTGGAAATGTGTGTTTTATGCTGGTGGTCTAAGACCGTCAGTAACCTGACAAAAAAGAATCTTAAAATCTTGCCCAAAGCATTCTTGTCTACAGCAGTTAAAATACTTGATTAGTATATACTTCACCCACTTTCATGAAGTGTTTGATGCAGTCTCTTCAACATTCTAATGTCATCCTGCTGGGGGTGACACTGCTTTAATGGTACATTTACATCAGCTGCTCCATGTAAAGCACTAAGAACAAGGCTTGACACATGGTAAGTGTTAGCTATTATTATATTAATAGTTCCATTCAAAGATTCTTTTTAAAATATGTGAATAAGTATGTGAGGGTAAGTGGATGACTATACTTCAATTTTCACCATTATGTGAGTTGAAAATAGGAAGGAATTTTACTATTTAGAATTCTCAGAACGTTTCTTTTTAAAATTGCAGATTCTTAAATAAATCTATGGAACAGATGAAATTTAATGGCATAAAATTATACAGATTAGACTTCCTTCCTATAGCTAACAAAAATGTATTTATTAACAATCTTCCTAAGTCTGGCTTTGAAAAGAAGAAACAGCAAAAATGCCAACTTTTGTGAAACCTGATCTAACTTGAGATCTGTTTACTGCAGATTTAATTTTTTGTTGTTAAGGACTTACACAAAAAAAGACTTAAAATAGGACTGAGATATAAGAGTTCTAAATATTTCAGCAATAAAATAACAAATTGCATATTAACAGTACTCTAATTATTCCTTTTGTTTGGTTTCTTTGTAATTACTTTTAATAAATTACTCTGCCTCCCCTCATCACTCAAGTAAGTTGTCATCCAAAAGCACAATCAGTACAAGGCAGGACACAAAGCCACTCACTGAGAGGGAGAGAGTGGAGGAGGGTGGGCTGATGCCTCGAGAGCTGTGACTCACAAGATCCATGAGGCTTTTCCATGGAAATCAAATATCAATGAAGCTATTGTATGAGATTATGGGCTACATAAATGTAGACTAGTTATGAATTCTCACAGGGCAACAGTGCTCTCAGAGAGTCAAGGCCAGCCAGTCTGGGAAGCCACGCAAAGGGAAGCTCGTTTCGGGTGTGGAAAAAGGGCTGCCTCAGTCTCCCACTGCGGGACGGGGCAGCTCCTGTACAGCACCAGGCCCCTGGGTCAACACTCTTAAATCCACACTGCACCTTGGCTGAGCCATGTGTGCCGATGGCTCCAGAGTCCAGCCCAATGCAGGCAGCATCTGCTGTCATTGGTTCAACGAAAGCTCAGTCATTTTTATTAGTCCTAAATGTTGGTTTCCAGAAATCAAAATTGAGCATAAAACAGGCTTTTGCTTGAGAAACAAAGCAGTAAGGCACTTTGTTAAATAGTTTAAAATTTACACCTACCTTTATCACTTGAATACTTCAATAGTAGCCTGTAAGAAAAGTATCTATCTCTTACAATATAAGAAATTTTAAAAAGAAACAATACAAGTTGCCAAGTACATAAGGCTGGAATCTAGGTTTTCTATAAATGGGAATCTAGGTTTTAAAAATCATCTGTGAATTGTTATTTGAACTAAGATTATCACTGACCATGGATCAGAGTCAAATATGTAGAAAGAAAAAGAAATAAAAGTACACTGAAAATACTCCATAATTTAGAAAGGATTATTACCATAAAGAAAACAGTACTCATATTTTTTCGTTATACACTCAGCAAACAACTTATCATTTCGCCTCAATTAAAATGGCCACTAAATACCACAGGATCCACATTTTTCATGTTCATCACTTTAGACTTTATGTTTGAGTCTGGCTCTCTCAAAGAAAATGTCAGTAAATTTTAAATAACTTTACACTCCAGAGTACTGTATTACAGGTCCTTGCAGAAAATAATTAAGGCAACTGTAAAAGTTGCTGCTGTTGGAAACAATCTACACCTAGTATGAATTATGACTAGTCGTTAACAAAGGTCAGTCTTAGCCTGGACATTCACTGAGAAACACACCAAGCATGTACTTAACAGTGACTGTGAAGTTTTCAGTGTTTGAAAAGGGAGCCAATGAATAATTGATACCATCGTATATATTCGGTGATGACCAGAAATAAGCATTGTAAAATTTATTCTCTGCATATTGTCATCAGATACACAAAAGCTAGCCAGGGTGATTCCTTGTGATCTGAAAAGTAGAATTTTCTTCCTTTAAAGAATTAATCATAACCTGTTCACACATCTCCCTTAATAGACATTATTTTATAACTATTGTTTAAATCTAATTCTGACAACTCTGATGAGTTTTACTTGTATATATTTATGAAAACATCACCCTTAATTTCTGATTGTGATGCACACTTTGCAGTTATCTTTGAATAATGTAAAAGTAAAAAACAGAAAAGGTTGGTTCTTCATCTGAAGTCTACAACCGTTTAATAAACTATTATTTTTAAAAACACATATACATTTTGCTGATGCCGTCATGTGCCCCTTGCAGAGCAGGCTGATACATTCGTAGTGGTTCTTTGTCTGTAATCATACATGTTCTCCTTGCATTTCTATTGCAAAAATGATTCAAATTAAATAAAAGGAGCTTGACGTGATGAAAAAGGAAGGGTGTCAGAAGGGAAGGAGAAAAGGCCTCAAGAAAGAAGCTGAAAAGGCTAGGTCTGTTATTTTAAATGAAGAAAACGAAAAGCATGATGAAAGAATTTGGTTAAACCAGTGGACACAAAGCTACAATATGAAGCTAAAATAAAATGGAAATAAATGTCACAGGAGATTATGAGAAGATGGATACGGGGACGATGCATCTTTGAAATGAGTTTAAAAAAAAAGTCTTTTAAGATAGCATAGAAATCAGCACAGCTATCTGGTGAGTGGGAATGATATGAAGCAGGAGGCGCAAGAGGCCCGCAAAGGCCAGGAGAGCGTTTTAAATCACTTATCTAGGCAGCACATCTCACTCACCCAATTGACTTTATTTCATTATTCGTTATTTTAACCCACAGCTGAGCACTGGCTGAGTTTGTTTTGCTTCTCCCGAGTTCACTGAAAAACCCAACTAGTATTTCAAGTTCCATCAAGCTGTGTCTATCACTGGGCACCTTGGAGAATTTTGGGGGTGGGGAGCATGACAAACATGTAGATGTTCTTTCCAAACGGCCCCTTGCCTGTAAAGAGCCCGGCCTTTCACCACCTCTGTTTTCCTTTCTCAGGCAGGTCAGAAGGTTCTGCTTTCCACAAGGCAGTAAAAGTTGACCCTCCTATAGGAAGAAAAATGTTACGACCCCAACATAGTTAATACAGATGAGGCCCACAGATGTAGACAAACCCTTGAGGGCGGTGGGGGTGAAGCGGGAGAGAAGCGAGGGCAAGGAAAACAAAGTGGGCACTAGACACAAAGGCTAGATCCAAAATGTGTACCTACCGCAAACGACTAAGGCTCACTTTTTTATTTGACGATAATATGAAATGAATGAAAGCTGAAAGAAACCGTTTTCACTTTAATGCAGACGAAAGACCCAGTGGATGCAAGAAAAAGGACAAAGTGAATCATTTGCATCAACATATGGCACAGCAGACAGTTTTTAAAAAAGAACTTCCTAGAATCAATAGCAAGGAACCGAGGTTCCCATCAATAACATGCTCAAATCTTAGCAAAAGGGTTAAATATGACCTCGGGTTGGACACAGCTACTATGGAGCTCAAGAGGGGACACACCTCTACAGCTGCAGGGTAACTTCTGCACCTGTCAGAAGTGCCTCAAGGCTCCTCTACCTGCCCTTTGGGATACCAAACACTTCGCCTCAGGAAGCACAAAGCCTACTCCTACTTGTGCTGGGGCAAAACAGTGGGCAGAAGGCTGATAGTTCATGTGTTAAGACTGCTGCCCACATCTTCTGGGGTGAAAGGGCTTCAAGAGGTGTTTTCTTCGTGTAAGTTCTAACACAACAGGCTCTCACAAGGTGAATGGTTGTATAAACAACTCCCCTTCTCTGGTCCCCCCTCAGTTCTCAGAAGACACCGTGGTCAGACTCTGGGTGCCCCAGACACAGTTATGTCTGGTTTGGACATTGGTGGTAATGACACCTATTAATTCACAAAGAGCAGGGTCTCTCCCTTTCGCCTGACAGACCGCATGCAGGATCTGTCATCTCATTTTGAGTTTAAAAAACAGTAGCTACCAACTTCTTTTAAAGTTTTGGCACTCTGTGATTCTTTTTTTTTCATTCTTCGGCTATTTTATGATCCCATTCATCACCCTGGAAACGTTTTGAAAACACCTAAATAATGAAAGGTAAATATAACCTACCACGGCATGCTGAGATATGGTCCAAAAACGCAGGTCTGCCTGAAAGGACAACTTTTCTATTACTGTTTAACTGGAGTGTTGTGTGAGGCTGTTTAAAAGAGGAAGAGCAGGGACACCACTTGGCACACACACTGAACGTCTCCCTAGAAGCAGCCGTGCTCCTAGGCCAGTGCTTTTCCAACTCTCCTAGAATAGCCCTGCGGTATCCTAAAGCGCACTGGGAAACTTTGGTATCACCTTCACCATGCTGTGCTTTGTGCACATTCTCAGACACAGCGATGCCCATACTAAGGCAACTCATCCCAGACGCTGGCAGCACCGCTATCAGCAAGAATTTGGCTTCAGCACCGACAGTGATTCATCATACATTCTAGCAGGAGAAAAACATCACACCACTATTTTAATCCCTTGGTGCCCTCAAGAACCAAAGGCAATAAAAATATAATTGAGCAAAAGCAACAAAAATCGTATGGGCTGTACCGTTTGTAAAAGAAAAAAAAAATAATGTTCCGTTTTAACAATTTTTTAAGTCGCTTTGAAAATACCAGATTACTTACCTTATTTCAAAATATTTATTACAGTGACACTTCAAGCTTTAACATAAAACAATTTCGGGAGAAAAGAGGCAATCCAAACTTTTACAGAGTAACACACTGAAATTCAATGTTAACGAATTTCTCCTTTGCTTTAGTCAGTAAAATGCATTCTAGCTTTAGCATTTTAAAAAGCAATCCAGTTTTTCAATGGTAGCTGTCGGATGATGCGGGTTAAAGTCCAGCTGAGCGAGTTGCAGCCGGGCCACAACCGGACTCAGGTGGGAAACTGGCTCCGGGCGCTTCCTGCCACCTTTCAGAGGTGCGTCGACCCTGAGTGGATCAGCCCCGGTGGTCAGTTAACAGAGGGACCGGCTTAAACCCTGTTGCTGGATCTAAAAAGCCCGGGATAGGTCTCCTGGTCACTCTCATTTCAGCAGGACACCGTGCGCTTACGATCACAGGGTTATGCCCTAGTGTTTCTACATAATCATCCGTGCACGTTAAAGCCACGGCTGACCGTGAATTTAATAAAACTTTTAAAATCTAAGCTACTGACTCCAGCACCCAAGCCGTCCTGTGAAGACCCCGCCCCGCGCTCCCCGGCAGGGAGGGACCCTACCTTTTCAAACACCTCTTCCTCCGCCCGGCGCCTGCGTTTTCGGGGTCTCCGGTTCAGTCGCATCCACTTCGTGACCTTAAGTCAAATCCACACGGCGTCTCGCACAGATCGCTTCCCGGAAGCGCGGCCGTCCCCCGCGTCCGCCCAGACCGTGCGGCCCCCGCACCCGCCCCGGCCCCGCTCTCACCTCTGCGTCCACCCGCTGCGCCAGCCCGCAGTCAGCCCCGGCCGGGCACGCCTCCTGCAGCGGCTGCGGAGAGACGGCGGCGTCAGGGCCCGCACGCGGCCGCAGCCACGGCCACGGCCACGGCCAAGGCCTCCCGCCCGCGCGCGCCCGGAGGGGAGAACGACGCGCCCGCGCGGGGCGCAACACCTCGGCGCGGGGGCGGGGCGAAGCGGGGCGGGGCGGGGCCTCCTTAAAGGTACAGACCCCGCACCCCCGCCAGCCCGGGCGCGCGACTCCTCCTGGCAAACCTCCCCCTGCTCCTCCTCTCCGGGCCTAGCGTGTGCAGCACCTGTGCCCGCGCTGGCGCCCACACAGGGCCTCGGGGGCGTGTGTTCCCACCCCAGGGTCCCCCAGGAAAGGAGCCTCTCTCCTGGACTGCCCCACGCACAACACCGGGGACGGGAATAGGATCTCCGGGACGAGGGCCCCGGGTGCGTCAAAACCCGGAGCAGACGCGCGACCTCTGAGCCACGGCGTAGAGCTGCAAGGGGAGCAGTCTCTTTTCATCATTAGGGGGACAGCTTCTACTTAACTTATAAAGCGTGCGCCACCCCCAAATTTTCCCGACTCCAAAAGGCCTCCTCTTCGTATCAGAAGCTGGTGAAGGAGACTGCGGGCAAGACTGGGGAGCAGAGTCCTACTCATACTTTCTTTGACCATCCCTTTAACTTTATCGCGTTTCTTTAAAGAAAATCTGTCTTGCCCTCTCTTTATTGCTTCTCCATTTTTCTTTCAAGATCAAAAGGTTTAGATCAAAGCCATGATCCAACTCACTACTTTAAATAGAAGCAACTTTGCCATGGAGTATTTTACACAAAGACTAGCCTCTTAAAGGAGACATCAGAGTGGAAAACTTTATTGTATCCCTTTATTCCATATCTGTAAGAGGACTACTTAAACGTGCATTAACGACGCGCATCTATTTCCCAAATATACAGCAGATCTGCTCAAGTGGGGGATTCTTTGTGTTTCTAGGAACACACACAAAGTCTAACTCTAGAGAGAACTAGAAATAGATAAACCATTCACTATTAAGTGCTATCAATCATACTCGTTTCCTAAAGATTTTTCAATATATCTAATCTTCTTGTGTACATGTACAACCATCACCTAAAATTTTTTTTACCATAAAGGCAATAATGCTTTGTTAATTTTAGTTGCATATATACATAAGCAGATTTTTTTAAATTTTAACACATGGTGAAGTGTGTTATGCAGAGCTGTTTAATTTTAAGTGGAAGGAGAACTTTGAACTATTCAAGCTTCTGTGCTACTAATAACAGTTCCAGAATCAATAGAAATCTATCCTGGCAGACGCTTCCTTCTACCCAGTAGAATTTTTTCCCTTGGAGTTCACTGCCCCTGGAACTCTGATAGGAAACGTTCGATACTGATGGACTAAACCAGTGCTTTGCTTAAAAGGACTTTTCTTAAGGCTATTCTTTGTCATCTCGTAACAATTTTCTCAACATATAGTCTTAGAAGGACAAAAACTAAAATAGACTCTAAAAATCTAGTAACGGAAGCAAAGATAACTATTGCAAATTAAATCTTATGACTTCTATTGAAAATCACGAGTTACAGATGGTTGATACCTGAAGGCTTTTTTCTCCTTTGTAATTTTCGTCTAGATGTAGCCCAGACACACACACTCCACATATTCTTAATTCTGTAAGTCACATTAAGCCACTGGAAAGATCATGGGAACCGATACCAGGAAACCCGGCCACCTTGTCCATGTTCTAGAACTGAGCTCACAGAGGACCTAAGGGTTACTGACCCATGCTGTGCACAGGGAAGAGTGTTGCTGCTCCCCGGCTCTGCTCTGCAATCCATTTTAAGTACCTCCCAATGTATTCCCTTCTTTGTCCTCTTGCTCCTCAATGAGCAGCTTGCCACAGCCACAGAGAAGCCAGGGTGGTTAACAAAGGCAACACCAGTGATGTCACTTTGCTTTCCTGGGACGCTCTGCTAGCTGGATATCACTTGCCCTCAACTGCTAGCATTAAACACCACTCTGAAAGATCTTTCTTTACTCTCCAGTCCAAATTACGTCACCCCATGACTTTTATTTTTTTGAGACAGGGTCTCGCTTTGTAGTTTAGGCTGGCCCTGAGCTCACTATGGAGCCCAGGCAAGCCTCAAACTCAGCAATCCTCCTGCCTCTGCCTCCCCAGTGCTGGGATGACAGGCGTGAGTCACCACGCCCAGCACTGTATGTGATTACCGGGGATTGAATTCAGGACCTTGTGCTAGCGAGGCAGGCGCCAGAACCACTGAGCTAAATCTCTGCCCCCGCCGTGACTTTTCTAATAGGATCCTGTTTGTGTTCTTTCTTATGCACCTGTTTACAATTTTTAATTAAGAGATTTTCATTGTGAGAGCAGTTTTAAGCTCACAGAAAAACTGAGCAGAAAGTACAGAATTCCTATATCCCCCACTCCCACAGGTCTCTCAATTATCACCATCTTGCATTGGATACAATTGAGTATGGTACATTAGTTATAATGGAAAAACCAGTGTTGATGCGCGATTATCAAAAAGTCCATAGCTTACATTAGGGATCACTTCTGTGGTTATTGCAGCTATTTTTACCAAGTTATAGGATGTTTATCTCCCTAACTGGACTTTATGCTCCGAGAAAAAAGAGATTCTGTCCCTTCTGTTCTTGATTTTTGTCCAGTCACTGAAAACACTGCCTGGCACATAGCAGATGCTCAATAAATATGTTAAGTGAATGGAGGCACCAAGGAACAAATGAATGAATGGCACATGAAACTTCTTGGAGGAGGAATCTTAAGATGAAGATTTTCTAATTAACTCATTTGTTTCACTGCTAAAATATCTTCATTTGCAAAGAGCACAGCATCTCATTTTTAAAAAAGACATCACTTACATTGTCAGGGTAATTCTAAAATGACTGTAAGAAATAAAAATAGGAATGAGAAAGGTTCTTTTGTATTAATCACTAAAACTGTATCCAGAATGGTGGGAAGAGCTGAGTTTAATCTAGAATGAAAGATTAATGTGCTGCATGACACTGGAAAAATATTAATTTTGTACCTGTATTAACACAACCTGAATGGTTTTTTCCTGTTATCTATCTAAATCTCCCTTCCTTCAGGGGTTCACATCAGTGAAAATAGAGAACTTTGGAGAAATTGGAGGAAAACCAGTTTTTTAAAAAGCTGGAATTCCATAGTTGAAGATGGATATTTTAATAACTATCTTTCAGAATGTGGTGAAAGAACTTTAAAGCTAGCTTGAAAAAACAGATGTTTTCTATTTGAATTATATCTTTTAAAATGCCTCAGCTAGTAGGCAAGCTGAGAAAGGAAGTTGTCCTAAGAATCTTTCTTGTCAAGGCAATTTATAAAAGCTGAAGACAACTTCAGAGGCTGAGGAAAAATGCCACTGTTTTAAAATAAAAGCACTATTTAACCTAGTAGCTGGAGATTACTTTAAGGGGAACAAAATCTTTTTCAGTTTTCCTCTGTAGATCAATGTTGTTAGTGAAAGAGGAAGCTCTTGTACTGGAAAAAGACAGTGATATCAATTTCATAGTGTGTGTGTGTGTGTGTGTGTGTGTGTGTGTGTGTGTGTGTGTGTGTGTGTACACACACTTTCTCCTAGCTTCTTTTCCAGTGAGGCACAATTTGGAGGAATGAGCATGCGCCTTTCCAGTCAACCGGAGGCCTGCAGGCAAACAAGAAGAGCCCTTTAATTATCCCAAGCAGCCTCAGATGGCAAATTACACTCCCCTGGGCAAAGCAGAGAGAAACTATCCACTGTGAGAAGCCAAAGGACCTCTGAGCACTAAACAAGGCAAAGGCTTCCAGAAGCTTCGCTTGGTTTCCTAAAGGTTCTCTTGCCAACATCTATTCAGAATGAGCTATAAAAAGAAGTCTACACTGGTCTGGAAATGAAATCAAGGTAAGATTAAGCTGTAGTGGTTAGGTTAGGAATACAGTTAGCAATAACTTTATAAAGTAAAGGTTAGGAATAAAGTTAGCAAATGTGTATACCTTTACGTTTTGTTCTACTGTCTTAAAATGTAATATTATTTTATTTCAGCTTTTTTACTTTAGAAAAATTATGTATAATTTATTATTGCTCATTGTATCTCAGCACTAGAACGAAGCCCTGCCTTCTTTTTGAAGCGAGCTTGGCCCTGCCAAATAGGCCTCTTAGTGGAAGTCCTTATTAAAGCATATTTTCCAAAACGGAAATCAATCCCATGCTTGGCTTAGCTGACTGTTGAAGTTTATGGCTCTGCAGGGAACTCACAGAACTTCTTCCTCTCTGTAACCACATCCCTGATCTCACTGTTGCTCAAAAATGAGTGAAAAACATTCAGCATCATCAGTTCTTCCCTTTCTTTGTATGCAGTTTTGGGGATGGAACCTACACATCCGAGACACACATTCTACCACTGAGCTATATCCCCAAAGGTCTCCCTTTTTTTTTTTTTTGTTTAGTTTTTTGAGACAGGGTCTCGCTTTATAGTTCAGGTGGTCCTGAGCTCACTATGTAGCCCAGGCAAACCTTGAACTCAGCAATCCTCCTGCCTCTGCCTCCCAAGTGCTGGGATTACAGGTGTGAGCCACCAGCCCAGCTAAGGCTCCTATTTCTTGACTATCTCTCTAAGCTAATGGTGCTATTAATTAGCTCCCTAGGAAAAAAGACAGACCTATAGCACATACACACACCAGTTTTGGGTATGTTCACGATTGATCTGCTTCCCAAACTCCTTTCCTAGACACTCAAACCCTCTGTCCTTGGATTAAGCCAGACTGCCATGAAGCTGGCCCTAGACATAGGAACAGATTATTCATTTAACAAACCTACTGGGTCCCTACTACAAACTGAAGCAGCACAAGGAGTGAGACACCATCGCTGACCTCCAGAGACTCTCTGGACAAGGAATAATAGACACGAATGGCTCCCTGGGCTTTGGATGCGAGGAGCCGTGTGACCCCTCGAAGCCCCTTTCACGTAGAGTTGTGAAGATCAAATGGCACATAACGTGCTTACGACAGGAAGCAGTTGCTATTTACTGGGTTCTAAACTGTTCAAATTAAGAAGGAATTACAGCATTACTAGGAGCTGGAGGGAAGTGATTTTAATGCAAAACGAATGCTAAATATGTGTCCTAAATATCAGAGACCCGGAATCTCAGACCTGGTAGGAAGGACAAGGAATCGGGTATTGTACAGAAGCAGAGAGTTTACAAAGGACTTCTACCTGCAGCCTTCTGTTCGGGCCTCACGCTGTCCCCTGCGGAGGACAGAGAGACTTCAGATTGGGAGTGTGAGGGCCTTCAGCACTGCATTTATTCGCCTTCAGTCTCCTGGTTGGAAATAGTGTTGTACATCCGAGCGAGAGCTGAGGGGGCAGCTGGTGCAACCACGTCATGTTAAAATATTTGCTTATTCTGTGGCCCAGAGCTACCTCAGATCAAACACAGCTCACCAAATATAATTTCGTGCCACAAAAGCCTCCTGACAGATACGTTCCCTTTCACCATGTGAATGACTATTACTCTTTGCAGGACCTCGACATTCGCAGACACTCTATCCTTAATGGGCTTTCGTGGGTGAAATATAGATTATGTAACATGGTTTTAGATCTGTGGGTCCCACCTTGATAGCTTATTAGAATCGCTGTGTGTGCACAGGGGGCACATTGGTGGTGACCAATGCCCAGGTCACCACCCAGTCCTCGTACCTGAGAGAGTGAGTCAGGCATCCACCATTTTTAAGCCCCTTCCCCTTTCCAACGCGCAGCCAGCATTGAGCTCTGGTTTAGACTGTGTTAAGGACGCCCATCGCTAGTGGATTATGACCTCTTGACGTTTGAGAGACATCTAACTTTCAAGGTCACGGACACACGGGATGACTATACCCTGTGACTGGTGACAGTAAGAACCTTTGGGGACATGGCAGAGACATAGTGCTGAGCAAGACGGGCTGTCGCGTTGATCCATGGGTAACATTTCCCGTGACTCAGAAGTAACCTTCAGGGGCTTGGTAAATTAAGCCTACACACACAAAGACTTTAAATTAAGCAACAGTTTTCAACACTCTTCCCAGAAGAGAAGCAAGAAGGAATGGAGAGTTGACTATTTTAGAGTTTTCTTCTAGGTTCATGGTTAACAGTTCAGGATCCTAAGGGCACAGACCTTAGAGCAGCGATGAACATTTCGGGGCCTTCAAATGGGCCATATGTTGGCCACCACTACCTTAGCTCCTTGTCTTCAGGGGATATGGTTTTAATACCGACCCACAAGGATGCCAAGGCGAAGGCAGTATTTCAGAAGTGCTAAGCAAGTTGATGGGCAGTGCCACCCTTTTCCTCTGCATAGAAAGGGCTACCAGCTAAAGTTAGGGAAGGATGTATCCCAACAGAAAAGATCCCTGGCAGCGGGCAAAAGGTACTGTGCCATTCAGGATGAAATCTATGCTGATTTCCTTACGTCTGGGACAACCTACCCTGACCAAATGGACTCCTTTGTTTAGTGAAGACATGCACATGCACGGATGCTACTAGGAATACAATTCCGACGCATGCCTTCCAAAAGCTGTTACTAATAAACACAAAAACATATCACCTGATGATACTGTACTGGCTTGAACATGAACCCCCATGTCTAGGTGCCTTACCATCACTGCCCAAAACGGGGCAAGTGTGGCACCGGAGCGTGCATGGACAGGCCATACTCTGCGATGCCCTTGAAGGAGGGGGTGTGTGTGGAGGCGGTGGCACTTTTTAAGTCTCTGAATTTATCTTTCTCCAAAAGGAACCCAAGGAAGTTACATTTTGCAAAC
The DNA here is from genome assembly GCA_004025085.1 of Thryonomys swinderianus. Lineage (NCBI taxonomy): Eukaryota > Metazoa > Chordata > Mammalia > Rodentia > Thryonomyidae > Thryonomys > Thryonomys swinderianus. Next base: position 54,296 of record PVIC010000447.1, on the reverse strand, counting down.
AAGAAAGATGGGCCCCAAGGATAGTTTCTCCATTGAGGAGTAAAATCTCACACACGTGTGTGCTTGTAAACACGTAAAGACCGAAGTAAAATCCACCACTGTGGGGGGGGGGGGCAGTGGCTGCCCTGAAAAACTACTTTGCAGAATATCAGTCCAACGCCATTTAACTCCCCACAAGGAGGTATTCCAGGAAAACCATGGGAAGGGCCAGAATTAACTGGCTGCTAATCTTTTTACTTTTCATAGTACGTTTCCTCCAGCAGCGGATTAAATCAATGTTGAACGCTACCCGGGCCCAGCTGTGTCCATATTAGGAAAGCCAGGGCTCACGTCTTTGTGTGAGAAGAGGACCTGTCCTCCCTCCCTCCCTCCGTCCCTCCCTGCTCTGTGTGTGTAGGTGGAGAGCAGGGCTGGGGAATGTGAACTTGATCCGGCATTGATCAGCCAAGCAGCAAATGCTCATTGTTCTTTAGATACCAAACATAACTCCTTTCTACTGAGGATAAACCCAACCATTCTGCACCTCACACAGCTTCAGTGCTCCCCTGTAGGTAGATGGAAAAGGACTGCAAAGGACATGAGAGCTCCATCAGACTCACCGCAAATTCCTCCTAATAGCTGAGACTTAAGTATCCATCAGTTAGTTGATGTCTGTTAGTAACAGGTGGTAAGGTAATTCTACCTAACGATATTGTCATTTTTTTTTCTCACTGCTGGACACTGAACCCAGGGCTTTACACAAGCTAGGTAAGTAGCTCTACTACTGAGCTACAATCCCTACCCTCACTTTCATAAGTATAGATTTTAATTTACAGTACCCAAAGTTACAGTCTGTTCTGGCTTTGCCTCGTATGTGACTGTTTGAGATCTTTGCTGCCTTGCTCTGAGGCTCAAGGTCGTGAGGAACGAGGCTAACATTCAGCAAAATATGCCACTGCTGTCTTACATGAGGGTCCTCAACTGTGGCTCCGCTGGAGTAATGCGAGGTAACACTGTGAGAACCTGCACCCAGCGCTTCTGTCTTTGCGCAGAGAAGCTACACAGCCCTGGGCACGCGGTCGCACAACCTCGCTGCGCCAGTGGGACAGAGATGGCACCGTGGTGAGGGTCACATGAGCCAGAGCCTTGAGCAAAGGCACAAAGTAGAACAGTAACGTGGACTCCATTCTTCCTTCCTCTCAGAGACAAAAGCCTGTCCGGTATTTTGAACCTAAGTAAACTTTCAAAGGCCTCAAAATAACTGAGCTGTGACATCATCATAAAAGACTGACCTGATCCACATAGATTCCCTTCCCCGGGACAGAGGTGATGTCCCATCCGAGCCCCTGCATGCAGACACCTGTCCCTTCCAACAGCCGGGGTATATGTGTGTGTGTGTACATGAGCGCTCTTCAGCAAGGGCCTCACTAAAGGAGACTTCATAATTCCTTGTCTGGTTCTGGCCACTCTAATGAGTCAACTATTGTTGCAAGAAATCATAAAATGAAATTTGATATCTCTCACATTGCTCTCTGAATGTCCCAGCATGACCAGGTATTAAACGCAAAAACATCTGAAATCTGCAGCCACATGTATTTAAAGCTAGTGTAATGACTAACATGGGCTCTGAAGCTAGACAGATTTGGTTTCAGTTTCCTCATCTATAAAATGGGTATAAAAATATTTATCTCATAGACTGTGACAAGAAGAAGTAAATAAGTAAAAAATTATTATGGGCTGGGCGTGGTGGCTCACGCCTGTCATCCCAGCACTCGGGAGGCAGAGGCAGGAGGATTGCTGAGTTCAAGGCTTGCCTGGGCTACATAGTGAGCTCAGAGCCAGCCTGAACTACAAGGCAAGACCCTATCTCAAAAAAAAAAAAAATTATTATGGTTAAAGGACTTGGGCTGACTCAATAAAATGGCACTTTATTTTTTTCCACTCTGGATGTTCTACTATGTAAAATGGGATACTTTTGTTTACTGGGAAGAAAGAGGGAAAGATTAAGTTAAAAACTACAATTCCTTTATGCAAAATGCAGGCAGATGTCTTTAAATGACAAAAGCGGTGATTGTGAGGAAGAGTTACAATCAGAGCAGAGAAGAACCCTGGGGAATTCTGGAAGAATGGACCTGGTGATGAATATAATCAAGAAGAGTTTTCCAAACGTGACAGCACGTGCCACTGAGGTCAAGGAAGGGGGAAGAAAACTGAGAGGAAGCACTTGGAAGAAGGCAGGGAAAGCCGCCTGATGCAGTGGGGAACTTCCCGACCCCAGGAAACAGACCATGAGGACAAAGGAGTTATCTCCAGCCGAATCCTATTACCACTGCTGCCCTGAAGTCTTAGTCCTAAATTCTGATGTACCGACTGGGGCCTCCCTTCCATGCGTTTTCATGCCAATAAAGTTGCCGAAATTAAAGAAGAATTGAATTGTGAAGCTTTTTGGCATAAATAATGTCATATTGTAAAGTCGGGTCTAATAACAACCAGGATGCCCTTAACGCACTTAAGAAAAACCATCTGATATATGTATCCCTCAGTGTGGTTTGAAATTCCCCTTGGCCTACAAAGGAAGATATTTTTAGCACATAGCACACTTTGTAACAGACATATAAATGCACTGAAAATATAATTTTAGGAAAGCATCTGGGTTTGATCATCCCAACCCCAAATAGGTCCTACTTTTCTCAATAGAGGGATCGCTGCAACACTTGGCTACAAAATATGCGGCAATTTCTCATAAACATTTCATGACTGGTTCTGTTTGCTTTTTTATTTTTAAGCAGTAAGTACCCTAATGATTTAAATATAAAGTAGCACAAAAAATGAGGCCCCTTCTGGAGCAACTGGACCCCATGTCTTCCTGTTCTTCTAAAAGCAAGTTGGAGCTCACTGGACCCTCTCCCCCCAGATATTTAGGGAACAAGCATAAATGAATATTTTATTTTCCTATCTCAAAATATATCTGAGAAATAACAGTTGCCACTTTTCCGAGGAAAAGCTGGCCTGCGGTGAGGATTTGCAGGGATTTTGAGACTCACGAGTCGGTTGGCCAAATTGTTTTCCTCTCCTCTTGGTCACACAGGTTAATAATATCTGTGAGTAACTGATTTGAATTAGAAGCAAATGTGTTCTCTTCAGCAATCACTGCGGTGGATTGATTATTGCTTAATAATTCTCCCAATAATCTCTCGATAGCAGTTCTCCACCCAGTGTGAGAGGACAGAAATAGTGTTTCTCGAGTCAGGATGAAATGTATAGAAACTCTCCAAAGGCCAACACAAACTAAGGATTAGTTTTAAATCTGAGGACAATTCAAGATTCCAACAGTGAAAGGGAGGACGCTTATGAAAAGTGAATCTCACTGTCTTCCTCTCCAGAGGGCCGGAGGCCGCAGGGAGCCTGAGGCCCTTGGGCCAGCACCACTCTCTAGCCCAGCTGAAGGAGTAACGAGTTCGATCTCAGGTACCACCAAAAAAAACAAAAACAAAAACCCACACGGAAGCCAAAGCTGTATTTAATATATCAACTGCCTTCTGTACTCAGCAGAGAACTCACCTTGCTGAACGGAGCTTCCGGATAGTATGCTCTGGGAACACATTAACCTGGATACCACACAACTGACTCCCCTCCCCCACCCAGCCTCCACTCCTGCTCATTCACCTCAAAATAATGATGCTTTGCATCTTTAAAGTCCAACTGCTTGAGGCTACTGCACTGTGACGGTGGAGGTTATAACCACACAGGACCAGAAGTGGGAAATGTCAGGCTTGTAAAGGCCGGAACCACCAGAGAACTGGCTTTTGCAGTGCGATCTGGTTATGCTCATTAGCAAATGCCAATAAAGAAGGACAACTGGCACACAGAGGTGTGTGACGAGGTCTTTGCTCTTCGGGAAACACATGTTGGCATCTGGGCAGGATGACAGTCACTAGCCACCACCCTGACCCGGACCGGCAAAGAGGATGGGGGCCAAAGGCCTGAGTTAGTAAGGGTTTTTTTTGAGACAGGGTCTCACTTTGTAGTTCAGGCTGGCCCTGAGCTTACTATGTAGCCCAAGAAAGCCTGTAACTCACTGCAATCCTCCTGCCTCTGCCTCCCAAGTGCTGGGATTACAGGCATGAGCCACCATGCCCAGCATTTGTTTTTGAAAGCAAATAATATGAAAAACATCCTTCAGCTGCTAAAGCAGATATGTAGACACTTCTTGTTACTTGCTTTAGTGACCTGGTTTTTATTTTCTAACTTCATTTCTTTCTATTCTTTCTTTTTTCCTTTCCTTCTGGTGCTAGGGATCAAACCCCGGGGGAACTCTACCACTGAGCTATGACCCCAGCTCTTTTTACTTCTTATTCTGAGGTGACGTCTTGCTAAACTGCCCTGAAAGGACTCAAGCTTGCAATCCTCCCACCTCAGCCTCTCTCTGTGCTGATGGCAGCATGCACGTGTGGGCCAGTCACACCTTTCCAAAGGCTCAGATACAAACTCTGCCCACACTCATCTCATTCACCTAGAACGTATCAGCTCCCTGATGTACCAGTGTGTAGTATTATGGCCCATGTGAAATGTTCAGTCCAGATCCACGGGGCTGTCCCTCTCTAATGGAAGAGGGGCACCTACATCCACGCCACACAGGTGAAAAGCAAGAATATGAGGTCCACATTCTGCACTCATTAAAAAAGAAGAAGAGCCTATAATCCCAGCACTCGGGAGGCAGAGACAGGAGGATTGCTGAGTTTGCGGCGGCTTGCCTGGGCACCATAGTGAGCTCAGGGCCAGCCTGAACTACAAAGCGAGACCCTGTCTCAAAAGCAAAAAAAAAAAAAAAAAAGAAGAAGAAGAAACAGGGCCAGGTGTGGTGGCTCACACCTGTAATCCCAGCACTCCAGAGGCAGAGGCAGGAGGATCGCTGAGTTTGAGGTTTGCCTGGGCTACACAGTGAGTTCAGGGCCAGCCCGAACTATAAAGCGAGACCCTGTCTCAAAAAACTAAAAAAGGGCCGGGGATTTAGCTCAGTGGTTCCAGAGCCTGCCTAGCAAGTGCAAGGTCCCTGATTCCATCCCCGGTAACCACATACCACAGTGTCAGGTGTCTCGACTCATGCCCACTAGCAATCAGTACCGTACACACAATGCTGGGTGTGGTGGCTCACGCCTATCATCCTAGCACTGAAGAGGCGGAGGCAGGAGGATTGCTGAGTTCTGAGCTCAGGGTCAGCCTGAGCTACAAACTGAGACCCTGTCTAAAAAAAAAAAGAAGAAGAAGAAGAAGAAGAAGAAGAAGAAGAAGAAGGAAATTCAGTTTGGGGGCGGGAAGAGCAGCCACTCCTTAAATTTAAAATCATCTCTGCTCAGGGCTCTCTGCTTTGTTATCTATTCACAGGTCTTTGCAAAAAATTAAAGCAAAGATGGAACCAAGGTGAGTTAGATGAAAAGCAACACTGTTAAAATATACAAAAGGTCTTAGTCTGATGGGTTCAAGCCTGAGCTGTGCTGAAAACTAGCACGGTGAGGCGGGCTCATCTTCCCACGGTGAGAAGAGGCACCGTTCTCTAGATTCATCCCCAAACTACAATTTTAGCACAGTCTGAAAGTTGTACAAGACCGAAAAGACTAATATTTGATCAACAAGCAATTGAGGCCACATCCAAGAAATATTATATTGTGCAGACATGAAAGATGTACCTTCTACATTTGGAATGATAAAATTGTTCTCCACAAAAGGGAAGGAAGAATAGCCCCGTGCTCTGACAGCCGCCGAGCGTTGGTGAGGGTCAGCAGGGGCCTGTGGTGCACCCTTCAGAGGCCCCAGGCACTGACCTTGGTCTCAGAGTGTGCAAGAAGGCTGTGCGACGCCAGGCCAACCCCAGACCGCCGACAGGCCACCTGTGCGCATGCGCACTCGGGATCCCAGTCCCTGAGCGGCCGTGCCCAGGGTTTGGGAAAGGCACTGCACCAGGGGAGCGCAAAATGACAACGGCCTACCCGAGGGTGTCCTCGGCCTCATGAAAGAGGGAGTGGGGGCAGTTCTTAAAACGCTGACACAGGTTTCTCTTCTGAAGCAGCTGTCTTCGAGTTACTCCACGACTTTATAAACAACTCTCCAAATCAAACATTACTGACTTGCTATGTAATAGCATCGTTCGTTATGAGGGATGCAAAAGTCCTTCCTCACATGAACCTTTCCGAGCGCACAGGATCTGGAAGTCTGAAAACCAGGTCATGCTTGTGTGTCTAACTGCGGCCCACTGGACTTCACTCTTGGAGGACAGAGATGTGAAGACGTGTGACCAAGGAGAGCTTAACAGATGAGCCTCCCCGCTGGCCACCGTCCTCTACACCTCCTCCTCGGGCTCTACCTTGGAGGAGGCCTTTGACCTACTCCTGAGCAGTGGCTGCTTTACAGACCCCTGGAGCCTGGGCACCCAGGGGGAGGTCTGTGCCCTTTCACTTCTGACTGCCGGCTGCCAAGGACCAATGAACTAAATCTCAAAGCAACCACCTGGCTTACGCTGGAAGAGTAGAAACTTGAAGGACTCTGATCACTTGGATTATATTTAAGGGGAAAAAAAACTTGACAGGTAATTTAATTTCAGAATTATGGATCATATCAACCAGTCCTAACTCCATCTATGGATTCTGCTCAGTACCCATAGTGTGAGCCCATCCATAGCTTCCAGTATGATTCTGACGACCAGGTCTCTTATAGTCTTCAGAACTACACTTTCAGCAAGAACCCAGCCTTTTCTCTCTATTAAAACCCACTACCAACCATCTCTTATCAACTAGACTGAATCAAACAGTTTTTTCAAAACTAGTGGCTCCTGCTGCTTCTTCCCTCTAGTTCAAAAGGCAGAACAGATTTACCCACAGTTCACCAAACAAATATTACATTTGTCACAGGCTTGAAAGTATCTGCGTTCATCTGGGTCAGTGCAGATTTTTTAAAAGAGGAAAGTGTTCTCAAATGCTCTTTATCCCAACTAAGAAAGCCATATTCATATGCCTCCCTTCAAGTTCATTTTAAAAACAAGTGTTCAGGGCTGGGGGTAGCTCAGCAGCAAAGTGTGTGCGTGGCATGGGGTTCACTCCCCAGCACACACCCTCTTACACACACTTCTCTGAGATCCTGAAGATGGATGGGCTGGAGGTCCCAGCCCCACCCTACCCTCCGCCTGCCCAGACCTCTCTCTGCCCCCTCACGGGCAGGATCTGGATCATCATCTGCCTGGAGCACGGACTTGTTCCGTGTGGCTCCCCATTCATCCCTCTGATCACGCCTCTACCTGACCCCCAGCCCATTACATGTGCTCTCTAAATAAACACCCAGCGATCTAACGCTCTTTAAAAAGTGTCCATATAAAGAAGCAGCTCTGGACATGAAATTTCAAAGTTCAAAACCAAGAAGCAGAAGTCAGTCAAACTATTCTTCTGACTTTCAAGTCACCTCACCCCTTTTGGAAGGGACAAACTTGGTCTTCCACTGGGAGTTCTTTCCAGGCCAAGCTGCAGGCCTCCCTGACCACGTTGTAACTGCTGCTCGAGACTGGCGCTCCTTCGGATGCCTCCGAGAGTCCTGCATCACGCAGACGCTCTCCAGCATTACTTTCACGTCCCCCTGTTTTTCAAGTCCCTGCACATGCAGTTCCCTCCCTTTCTTCCTTCCTTCCTTCCTTCCTTCCTTCCTTCCTTCCTTCCTTCCTTCCTTCCTTCCTTCCTTCCTTCCTTCCTTCTTTCCTTCCTTCCTTCCTTCTTCCTTCCTCCTTCCCCTCTTTCCTTCTTTCCTTTCTTCTTTCCTTCCTTTCCTCCTTCCTAGTTGTTCTGAGGATAGAACTGAGGCCCTTGTGCTTCCAAGATAGGCGTGGAACCACTTGAGCTAAATCCCAGGCTCACAGATCCTGTTTTCAATGCAAAATAAGCAGCTATAAATGTTCCTAACGGCGGAAATGGGGGGGGATGGTTAAGTCATTACTCCAAATGTGATCAAAACACACTGGAGAGCCGGGCGTGGTGGCTCACGCCTGTCATCCCAGCACTCGGGAGGCAGAGACAGGAGGATTGCTGAGTGGGAGGCTTGCCTGGGCTACATAGTGAGCTCAAGGTCAGTCTGAACTACAGAGCAAGACCCTGTCTCAAAAACAAAAACAAAAACAAAAACACTGGAGAACAGTGGGGAGTTTTACTACTATTAAAAATGTGCTTACTCTTCTACCATTGAGAGGCACAATGCCCTGGGGAGGGTGGCAGGGTCAGACCCTGGCTGGGAGGTATTCTTCCTCCAGCCAGGCGAGCTGACTCTCCAGGGCTAACTGGGGGCTGGGTTACTAGCCGGTGCCTTAATATGTGCCCTAGTCGCTGAGATCTGACACATGCGCACTCAGTTTTCCATCAGCAAACCCGAAGGATGCTGCTTCCTGACCTTATAATGGCCTTCTCCCCCATTTCCACCTGACTTTCAAAACTGCCTTCAGGGGTACACAACCCTCTCTGCTTCCACAAATGAAACCAAGCTTTTTCTTCCAAACTCTTAAAAGTTAGTTTCTCATTATTTATTGCATTCTGTCTGGTTTAGGTATGTGTATACACATTTTTCCTATTGAATTACTGAGTAACTTATGGGCCACAACTATGTTTCTCTCGCCTTTAACTCACTCGCAGTCCTCAATAAAGAATACGGCCCTGGCTACAACTGTCTCCACTGGGAGCAGGAGGAAGCGCTGGGCCTGGAAGACTGATTTCAGATCCTGGAAGACACTCCCTCATGCAAAACTCAGCTTTCTCACCCGGAGGCCTGATGGTTCTATTGTTGGAGCTTAGACTCCTTGTAAGAACAAAGGAAACCCTTGAGGGAGCAGAAATACTTTTATTTCTTATTAGTCACTTAGGGTGTAGTCTCTGACTACTATAAATGAGATTCAAATTCTTTGGGGAAATCAGATTTTAATATAAAAAGAAGAAAGAATTCAGAGCTCTCCTTTGGGGGCACTAAAGGCAAATGTTCCCACCGCATCACACTGTCTTATGCTGTGAAGGACTCACTATGTTTGAAGAGTGAAAAATCAGATACCCCTATAATTCACAACGCTCAGGGCAGACCAGTCTCTGGGAGAATAAACCTTTCATACATTCGTTTCCTTTATGTCACTAGAAGTGACTTTGAGTTTTTGTGGAATAAATAACTAACATCATTTGGGTCAAAAAAAAAATACCCAAAGCATATTGTTCCATAGGGAAATAAAATAATGAGGTTAGCTTGAGAGACTTTCTATTGGCCATTTTAAAGAGATTCACAAAAAACTAAATAAATAAAGAGATTCACTACAAATGTGAGAAGTATGTGGCTGAATTAGACCAGAGCCCAGAGCTCATTAGGGTAAAATGGGGTAACATGGATAGCCCTCCCCCCCAACATAAACGGGTTCCTTATAAGAGGACATGAGGTCAGAGATGCACGCGCACATACACACACACACACACACACACACACACGTGCATGCATGACCCTGAGACTTGTGAGAAAGTGGTTATCTGAGCTAAGGAGAGGCCTCAGGAGAAACCATACCTGCCAACAACTTCACCTTGAATGGGCAGCCTTCAAAACTATGAGAAAATAAGTCTCTGTTGTTTCAACCACTTATGTTAAGTACTTAGTTAGGACAGCCCTAAAAAAATTTTATGAAGGATGTAGGTCAGTGGTAGACAGCTTGCCTGACATGTAAAGGATCCTGGGTTCAGTCCCCTAGCACTGACGAGAAAGAAGGAAGGAAGAAAGGGGAAATATTAACAAGCACTAAGCCACAGGTCCTAAAACAAAGGCGATTAAGTTAAAAATTAAGATTTAAGGAGATTTAGCTCAGTGGTTCCGGCACCTGCCTGGCAAGCGCAAGGTACTGAGTTCGATCCTCGATAACCACATACAATGCTGGGCGTGGAGGCTCATGCCCACCAGCAATCAATACCACACACCACAGTGCCAGGCGTGGTGGCTCACGCCTGTCATCCCAGCACTCGGGAGGCAGAGGTAGGAGGATTGCTGAGTTCGAGGCTTGCCTGGGACACACAGTGAGGTCAGGGCCAGCCTGAACTACAAAGCGAGACTCTGTCTCAAAAAAAAAAAAAAAAAAAAGAAAATTAAGATTTAAGTAAACTCTCTCCTGTGTCTTGTGACTCAGCCAAGTCGCAGAGCAGTTTGAAGGGCTGTGGGAAGCCCAGGCATTCTGAGCTCTGGAAAGGACTGTGTCAGCCCACAGACATTTTGGGTCCTGCCGCAAGGAAAGCCAGAGAACATGCAATACATCTGTGAGCATCTTTGACAAGATGTTTAAATTCTTAGAAAAAGTGAGTTGAGCTACCAGATAGAAAAGGCAGGGGAGCAGGACCCTTAAATATACACTTAAGGCAACTGCTAGTATTGACACAAAAGAACCAAATATCTCAGTGTGCATAATTTGGAAAATGTGCTTTCTCTGAAATTTGAAAAATAATGACTGTTTTCTTGACCGACCATTAAAAGTAGAGTTCTTACATACACTACTGAGAGCAAGTATCCTATTGGGCCTCAAAATTATGATGATAATATATAACACGTGCTAAAAGATGTCTACAAGTTAGCTCTATCAAACCAGCTGGCTTTCTCAATGCTTAAAGCACACCGTGGCTACAATGACAGAACGCCTCTTGCGTCAGATCTTACTAAGTTTTCCCAGTTTTGCGATTCTACCGTTTTCCTTATAAGACATACGTTTTCTATCATTTACTTGTGTGGCCTTTGACAACTTGCAGGTGTTTGCTCAGAAAGAAACGTAATTTTCCCAAGATGACAGAATAATATGCTGTTCTAAATTCTAGGACACAGGAGCAAATCTGGAAACTCGAGTGGATTCCTGTCTACTTCTGGGCCCTTATGTGGCACCCCACAAACTACCTTCTCAGCTGGGTACTGGTGGAGCACGGCTGTAATCCAAGCACTCTGGAGGCTGAGGCAGGAGGATTGGAAGTTTTATTGCAGCCTAGGTAATTTGAGAAATTTAGTGAGACGATCTCTCAAAAATAAACAAGGGTTGGGATTTATCTGTGGGAAGGCTTTGGATTCAAACTGCTATTACCCATAAAAGGAAAACAGCAACTGGGCCAGAGATTTAGCTCAGTGGTTCTGGCACCTGCCTCACAAGTGCAAGGTCCTGAGTTTGATCCCCAGTAACCACATACAATGCTGGGCGTGGTGACACGCCCACCAGCCATCAATACCACATACCACAGTGTTGAGTGTGGTGGCTCACGCCTGTAATCCCAGCACTGGGGAGGCAGAGGCAGAAGAATTGCCGAGTTCGAGGTTTGCCTGGGCACCCTAGTGAGCTCTGGGCCAGCCTGAACTACAAAGCAAGAACCTGTCTCAAAAAAAAAAAAAAAATTCTGTATCCTCTTCACCACTGACACTAAGGACTTTATCATTTAAGGGCTGCTGGGCACTTTCCTAAGCAAGGGAGGCACAGAAGCATCCTGAGCGTCCCCTCGGCTGGTGGCCCCCTTGTTCATACTTCTGGGAACTGAACCAAGCTGCGGGGAGCCTGGGAATTAGTTCGCGCCCTCTCAGTGTCAGCTGAGAGCCTCGGTGCTCCGACTCCATTCCTGTGAATTAAGTCATCCATGTCATCACAGCAAACAGAGGAAGTGTTTAGGACTGGCCAGATCCACCTTTACTCCCGTCTCAAAAACAGACAGATGAGTCCCATCCTAGCCATTCCGTAGGTGGTTTTAAGGCTTTGTATACTCAGATTTTAGCCCAACCAATGGCTTTAGAAAAGCTGTTCCATAGGACCATACACAGGCCACATGGGTCGTTTTAAGTATTTAGTTGCCACTTTTAAAAAGCACAAAGTGAGGATAGGCAGTAGGCTCAGTGATGGAGTGCTTGCTTAGTGCATGTGAGACTCTGAGTTCTATCAGTGGCCTTGTCAAAACAGTAAAAGGTAACAGGAGAAAGTGATTACTGGGTACACAGCAATCTCCTGGTATCCATGGGAGGTGGGTTCCAGCATCACCCCTACGCCACTACCTGAGGATGCTCAAGTCACTTATAGAAAATGCTGTACTATTTGCATATAACCTATGCACATCCTCATGAATATGTTCAGTAATCTTGATATTGCTTATGCTATACACTACAGTGCAAATGCCATGTAAACAATTATACTGAATTATTTAGGGGAAAATGACAAGGAAAAGAATTGTGTATGAGTAGTACAGAAATAATTTATTTTAAAAAGATAATATATTTAGCCAGGCATGGTAACTCCCGCCTGTAATCCTAACACTTGAGAGGCAGAGGATTGCTGAGTTGGAGGCTTGCCTGGGCTACATAGTAAGCTCAGGGCCAGCCTGAACTACAAAGTGAGACCCTGTCTCAAAAAAAAAAAAAAAAAAAATCAGCTCCCTGGGTATACGAGATAGTTTTCAAGTGCATAACAACCACATGTAACTGGCTACTGTACTAGACAGGCCCTGAGCATCTCATATGTGCAATTGTCAAAACAAGCATCACAACAGACACTACAGGATGAGTGGGACATAAACATCCGGGGAGAAAGGGGAGAAAGGCAAAGGATGGTATAGGAGACACATATATAAGCAGCAACAATCTAAGCAGGTTTTGATGCATACTAGATGCAGAGAAGCAAAAACATTCTAAGAGAAGAGAAAAGGGAAGGCTGGTAGTGCAGTTTACAAATAGCAGCTAAGGTACAGCACATGCCCGGAGTGGTCGGGGAAATAAGATCTTTGAAAGTAGCTGTAGGCAATACTGCTGATAGCGTCAATTAGCGCACCAGCGAGGAGCCTAAGTGCATTGACCGCGCACTTAGAAATTTGGGAAATGTTGCCAGGGAGGAGAATGGATGTGGACTGTGCTTTAGGAAGATTCACTTGGCATCGATGTGAGTGACAGACAAAAAGGGAAAGAGTTTTGGGGCTAAGGGACCACTTAGCAATTATCAGGTCCAAGCAAAATACAACGAAAACCTGAGGAAGGTGCTAGAAAAGGAAATAAAATTAGAAATGTTATTACATAGGAACATGAGGACTTTCATATGGCAATTTGGGAAAGAAGTCAAAGAAAAGAGTCAGAGTTCTGTGGTGATTAAAATAAGGAGTACTGAAGAAAAGAGGGATGGAAAAAAGTTGTGTCCAGTGTATTTGCACAGAAATGTTTTAGAAGAGTGCCATGCACATGCATATGGGGTGGGGACTTTGGACAGACAGGAAGGGAAGTGAAAAATATATTCATAGAGCTGACAAATTAGCAGAATGCACAACTTTCTCAAAAATAACGTACAGTTGGCCCTGTATCCACAGATTTAACTAATTGTGGGTCAAAAGTATTTTTTCAGATAGCTAAATCATGCTGCACACGTACGTAGTTTTTTCCTTATCGTTATTTCCTTCACAATACATAGAACAACTATTCACATAGCACTTACAGTGTATTGGGTATTACAAGTAATGTAGAGATTTAAGTATATGGGAGGCTCTGCATAGGTTATATGCAAATACTATACCACTTTATATGAGAAACTTGGACCTCTCAAGACTCTGGTGTCCACAGAAGGCCCTGGGGCCGATCCCTGAAGAGATCAAGGGATGATTATGTGCTATTGCAACTGTAGAAAGCAGAAGCTGAGAAAACCCAAGCTTCCGTGCAGTTGCTAAAATGATTACTTTTGAAGTATCCTAAAGGATGAAGGAAACTGCCCCTACTACCTCCTTAAATAAAATATTGAAGCTTGGTGGATAACATTCCAATGTTATTTAAAGAGGATACGTGACAGAAAATCTGTGGCAGGACTCACACCAAGCTGTTACCTGACAAGTCACCTCTGGGGAGTGAGACTGAACGAAGGCTTTCATGTTTTATATTTTGTTATTATTTGAACTTGCTAAGAGGGCATATTATTTTTATTTTTTAAAAGGCAGAGAAAGAAAAGGATGCCATACGTATTTAGGCATCCAGAATAATGACTGAAAGGATATATATAAAAACTCTGAGTCATATTTATTTTCTTATTTACAGCCTTTTTACAAGGTAAAGTAAATGTACAATATTCCCATAATCAGGGAAATAACCCCATAAAAGGAAATAACCTATCATTCCAAAGATATACTCCATTTTAAATCTCTTTGTAAGACTAAAATTATAGGGAGGGACACTCTTTAAAAAGGTTGGATCCAATTTCTTTCACTTTTGTGGAGTTCGTGCTTACTTATGTTGGTGCTGAAGCTATTTCCACTTTTTTTTTTATGATTTCCATTCACTGTAGCCAAAAAGGAAAATCGAGGCCAACCACAAGGCAAGCCTTCCTGAGGGAAGACAAAAAAGCCTCTGTAACCTGTGGAATGAAAACCACCGCTAGAACGTGACTCCTTTGTCATGAATGACTTCGATCGCTGCTGGACAGAAATTCTGGAGGTGAACAAAGAACACGAGGGCGATTTCAGCGCTCGGTTGTCATTCCGGGGCAGGCAGGCTTGTAACCTGATATCATAATGATGGGGACAAAGAATAAGGTGTCCCATTCACCTCGAGGCTCAAGCAGCCGAGGGTCTCGGTCCTTGCGAGCCCTTCACTGGAGTGGAAAAGAAAAGAAACTTCCAAGGAGTGTGAAAGGGGCAAGAGCAGGGAAATCGCCAGCAGCCATCTCAACAGCAGCGGAAAACGGCGGGAGCGTTGAAAAGCCGCCGTGTGGCATCATTCACCAGTGGCACCGTGTGCACTAAATCAGGGTTTTTCGGTCTGATGCTGTTGTTTTTACCGAACAGTTAAGCACCCAGGGAAATACCAGTTGGGTCTTAAAGACAATTTATAGCCGTTTAGCCTCATTGCACCTGGCTGTTTTGACAGCAGGTTTTGTCAGTTTATAGTAGAGGATCTTGTCTACACCATAAGCTATCACTAACGTAACTAGACTTTGGAAAGAAAGGTACAGCTCACAGGCAAATCTCTATCTTCTGTGCACCATTTCCCTTTTCAAAATAGGGGGAGAACCTTGCCCTGTGAGGCACATGGCAGAGCCCCACAGCCCCAGGGGTTCACCTGCTTCTGGCCACACAATGAAGGAGTCTTTCTCTTCTCTTGCCTCTGGTCTAACTGTCGCAGAGAGGAGCCTGGTTCCAAGCCAGGAGATTTGGGAGCTGGCCCTCTGAGCTCCCAGCCCTTCCCGGCTTCCAGGCCACACCACGTACGCCTGGGAGCCTCCTCGCAGCCTGGTGTAGGAACAGGACACAAAGGGCCTCAGAGAAGCTCCTCTCCTCCTCCCGAGTGAAACCCCGGGGAGGAGGCTCGGCAGCTCACAACCAGACAGACCTCAGCTTGTTCTCCCTGAACTTCGGTACTCGGGGAGTGCTTCAGCTTGGAAGTCGTCTTCCTAGAAACCACAGGACCACATAATATGTCCACATTCAGGGACTGCCTGGCAAGCGGGGGGCTGCCCAGGTTTGGCTCTGTTTATTATTGTTATTTTGTTGTTGTTGTTCACAGAAGGATTGGGCCAAAGACGTAACACATAACAGGTGCTGGGCATTCCTAAACGCCGGGGAAACAGGCTTTTAGAAGAATGACCTAATGGTAACCAGTAGCAGACAATTTCCCTGTGAGACAGGAAAGGACGAAGATACAAGCAGAGGGATGAAAAGGTAAAAGAGACTGGCCCTCCTGCTCCTTCGCTTCACGGGTCATAGACGTTCACGGACATTCAGACACTCCCGGGGGGAGCTCAGGTAACCGGTCACAAAACGCAAAACAAGCGGGCTCCAGGGCTGCTGGCCGGAGCTCCTGGCAGGGCTTCTACCGGCCAAGGGGGTCCACCGCAGCCACCAAAGCCCAATGTGGTGGGCAGGCCTGGTCTGCAGCCGCCCAGGGAGGCCAACCTTGGTGTTCCCAGGTCCCGGGCTCACGCCAGGATGAACATCTAGGGGGCTGAGGGGCCTGGGCTGTGCAGAAGGCTCTGAGAGGAGCAGAAGCTGGATGGATGAGAGGTGGCCCTGGTCAGGGGGTTCTCACGGGAAGGCCCGTGGTTGGCCAGGAAATGTTTCTACTTCAAGGTGCCGTCCTTAAGGAGGAAGAGAACACAACCTGAAGGAGAAGGGAGACCCCAAGGGACCCCAAGGCAGAGAAATAGCTTTAACTAGGTCATCTAGTTAAAGGAAGGGGAGCCAGCCTGAAACCTCAGGGGAAAAAGGTGAGAGGCCCTGGGGAAAGAAAGGGCGGAAGCCACTGAAGCTTGGGTCAGACCAAAGCTCAGCAAACCAGATCACCTGCGTGTTTGGTTCGATCCAAAGAGCAGAGCTGGAGGCCAGCTGCTCAAACACCGGGGCACTGAGCTGTTGCCTGGAGACTCGAGCCAAAATATACACACGGCTATGTAAGACCTCACTGAACACAGACGTTCACCCACGCACCAGTCACTTCAGATGGGGCCAGAGGCTCACCGCGCGAGGGACGGGCCGAGACACGCGGGGACCTGGCACTTTCCCGACTTACAGACAGTCCAGCTCAACACGAGCACAGAGACACAGATTGAAAACTTCTTGCCACCAGTGACAGGCCAAATAACAAGCTCGACTCTCTGCCAGCGACTCTCTTGAAACAGGCGTCTTGAGCATACCTTTGGTATTCCGGAGCTCTCAAGCCAGTCTTGGAAGATGTTTTCAACAGACAACCCAAGCCTTTAGAAATAAAATGACAAGGAGCTAAGTGTTAGAAAGTCACAGAGTGCTGCTGCGTAGAATGCGTCTCTCGCTACTCAGGCACGTCGCAGCATCGACCTCCTGGAGAAGGCCCAGTGTCCGTGGGTTAGAGTGTTGGAAGCACGTGTCAGATGAACAGAGCTTCTCTTCTTCCACAGCAGACTCCGCAGCCTGGGAGGGAGGATGGCAGAACACCGTAATGGGTGCTTCTAACGCCCTGAAAGGAACTTTTGGTTGGGAAAGCCAACTGATGGGGAATAAGATAATTCATAGCAACATGGCTGCTTCAAGGGGCACCTGAGCCTTGTAGGATTGGATGCAGGAATGTGAAATGTGAACTTCAAAGTCATGATGGGCTGCAGCGTGCAAGAGGACGATGCATCACTAGCAGACCACAGAGACGCTCACGTGTGGGAAACAAGCGTGGCTTCCACCGTCTGTGCTGAAGCAAGCCACAGCAGTCAACCTGATGAGCAGAGATGCCTGTGACTGCTGTCACGTCAGCCAAAACTATTTTGTTTTCCTACTCTGAGGTGCTGCCTATGACTAAGTGTCCAATATCTTTTTTTTCTTTTTTTTTTAGCCAGGGTCTCACTTTGTAGTTCAGGCTGGCCCTGAGCTCACTATGTAGCCCAGGCACGCCTTGAATTCAGCAATCCTCCTGCCTCTGCCTCCTGAGTGCTGGGATTACAGGTGTGAGCCACCATGCCCGGCACTGTGGTATGTGGTATTGATGGCTGGTGGGTGTGAGTCTCCACGCCCAGCATTGTATGTGGTCACCAGGGATCAAACTCAGGACCTTGCACTTGTGAGGCAGGCGCCAGAACCACTGAGCTAACCCTCTGGCCCCAGTATCCAATATCTTTAGGGTTAAGAGAAGACCTTAGGTTTCATCTTCTTGTCTTTCTTGGCTAATGCGGTTTAATGCAAAACCTATTCCCTTCCACCTCCTTCTAGTTACTTCCTGCCCTCCTCAGTATCTCCATTTACAGAGACGCCCTCCCAGCCCGAAATGAGGCCTCCTCACTGTGCCTAATATTCACCGTGCTCCCCGTCCCCTTTGTCGCAGCATCTGTCAGAGTTTGCAACAGTGAGTTATTTGATTACTTCAATCTCAGTGCCTGCTCGTGAAATCTAATCCCATTACTTACGTCAGTTTCCAGCATACAAGAGCACAGTAGAAATTTTATACGTGAATGAGTGAAATATATCTTACTATTGTTGCAATAAAAATTATTCCTTTTTTTTTTGCAGTACTGGAGATTGAACAAAATTATTCCTTTTTAAGACAATATTCAACTTTTCCAGTAAGATATTTCCAAGTTGTTAATCTCTGCATCTTTTTTTTTTTTTTTTGAGACAGGGTCTCGCTTTGTAGTTCAGGCTGGCCCTGAGCTCACTATGGAGCCCAGGCAAGCCACCACGAACTCAGCAATCCTCTTGTCTCTGCCTCCCAAGTGCTGGGATTACAGGCATGAGCCACCACGCCTGGCATTGTAGTATGCGGTGTTGATTGTTGGTGGGCGTGAGTCTCCACGCCCAGCATTGTATGTGGTTACCGGGGATCGAACTCAGGACCTTGTGCTTGCGAGGCAGGCGCTGGAACCACTGAGCTAACCCTCTGGCTCTCTCTGCATCTTTTAAAAATATTTAGGGGCTGTGGGAGGAGATATGGAGAGATAGTGTTCCTGCCCTGGAAGGCCAAGTGCCCCACACCATCCCAATGGGCATCTTCAGGGGCAAGTGGGGAAATGTTGGCTTGGGAGGGGCTGACTGAATCTCTCTTCCTTCTCTTGTCACAGGTAGCCCTTTCCTTCCTCGGCCAGGACAAAAGCAATAGTAGCACAAAGACCCAACTATTGCTATTTTAAAAAATAGTACACAGAAGGAAGGAAAGTTACCCGGAAAAGGGGGGTCTGGATTCATGTGAATAATCATGGCCCTCTGTGGGGCTAAAGCCAGGAGAAGAGGAGGCACAAGACGACAGAGAGGCAAGGACAAATCACTGAAATTCCTGGATGTGGCCCCATCACTGGGCCTCACTACTACTGCTCATCATTAGACAGCGCCAATCAGTGCAAATGGCCAGTCTCCCTGTGAGCTGTGTGTGGAATTATGAGTTCATGCACGTACATGCATGTGTGAGTGTGTGTGTGCATGTGTTGCGGAGCCGAGGAGACTTGGTTTAGTTGGGAAAAGGCCTGGAAATGCCCTGGCTGGGCATCAGCAATCTGCAGGAGGAGGAAAGTAGGGCCAACTGGCCACTTGGAGCAAAGCACAGCTGAAGAAGGTCAGAGAAGAGAACAGACCCTGCCCCACATCAGGACGGGCAAAGCTGGCACACACCAGAGCCCCTCCACCCAAGGAACTGTCCTCCACAGGGGCGTGTGCAGAGGCAGACAGGGTGGGCAGTGCACATCTGCTTTGAACAAGAATAGGCCCTCAAAACAGACCAGTACTGGACGATAAAGAGTGACAAATGCGACACACTTGTAAGGAAATGTATCCCCCGGAAAATCTAATGCTGAGTGAAATAAACCAGGCTTCCGAGCTGAAATGCTGTATGGTATCTTTCACCGGAGTGAGGCAAAGCTCAGAGAGAACAGTGACGGATGGACGGAAGGAGCAAAGGGGACGGATCTCTTGTAACAGGGAAGTGGCCCAAGGAAACAAAGGTGAAGGCCGAAGAAAAAGGGAAGGGGAAATAAATGGAATAAAGATATGGCACGTACAGGGCCCTAACAACTTCAGTGAATATAAATATTATATGTCATAACATGAGCTAAGATTACTAATAGCAGAATGAAAAGTGGGATAGGGGAGTTTGAGGAGGAGGTAAAGAGTGGGAAAGGGGACAGAAAAGAAACAAGCTGTCCTATGTGCACGTACCCACTCCCTAGAGTGACCCTAAACTACACGTACTGCAAATATGTACTAATAAATTTTTTTTTTTTTTGAGACAGGGTCTTGCTTTGTAGTTCAGGCTGGCTCTGAGCTCACTATGTAGCCTAGGCAAGCTTCGAACTCAGCAATCCTCCTGTCTCTGCCTCCCGAGTGCTGGGATTACAGGCGTGAGCCACCACGGCCGGCACTGTGGTATGTGGTGTTGATTGCTGGTGGGCGTGAGTCTCCACGCCCAGCATTGTATGTGGTTACCGGGGATCGAACTCAGGACCTTGCGCTTGCGAGGCAGGCGCCGGAACCACTGAGCTAACGCTCCGGCCCACTAATAAAAATTTTAAAGCGAGAAAAAAAATAAGAGGCCTTCAACGGAGCAGCCTCGCTTTCCACATAAATTGAAAACTTAGTCTTATCAGTCAGCCTGACACATTTGACTAGAAAACAAAACATCAAAGTTTCCTCGGAAGGACGCAGGTAGGAATGTGTCCACCGATTTCCTGTGGCTGACACGCCTGTGACTGGAGCTGCGAGGCAAAGCTTCCGTCCCATGTCTCTGTAGAGACACCAGGGAAGCCGTGGAAAGGCTGACTTCTGATCCAAGGTTTGCCATCTCTTTAACACCTCCACAACTGAAGAGGAAGAAGCAGCACGCAGGGAAGACTTGGAAAGCGCACTGGTGGCGATCAAAGGGGCAGGCACACTGCGTTCGTGCGGGAGGTCAAGGGAACCAGGATTAAGTGTCCTGAAAAAAGATGTCTGAGGAGTGACTTAATTGCCATTTTCAAGTGATTTTACAAAAGATGGTGAACAGCTGTTGTGCGTTGCCCCGCAGTAGTGAATGAGGACATGGTCATAAATCTCTTTGGGGAATTTTTGCTTAAAGATACTTCTCCAAGGGCGTGGGGGCAGGGCTGTGGAGTGCAGTGCAGTCCTGGAATGTGGCTGAGTACGGTCCAAAGTCCTCATCGGAGAAGGCTGAAGAACAGGCACACATCTTTCTCTGTGTGGCAGACGTCCAGCGAGGGCCTCCTGGGCCCAGATCCCTGGAAAGCTGAGGCTCAAAGACCCAGGGGGCGTCTGCTCAGAATGTAAGCAGTGTCCGCAGTGGGGAGGACCCCAGGGGTGAGGGCCACGAGGAAGAGGACCGTGAGGAGCACAGGGACAGGTGCCGAAAGGACTCGGCACTTGGAGTGTGTTGAAGAGTGAGCCAGAGCCCTGCTGTGCCCTGGGCAGGACCAGTGGGAGGGAGAGAAGGCATAAAGGGCAGAGCGGGCGGTGGCAGCCGTCTCTGGGATGCTGTGCAGACTGGTGAAGGAGAGTAGAGATGGCTGCCCAGGAGGACCATGTGGCAAAGAAGACAGTCGGGGACGAATAACTGAAGCAGGAGAGGCTGCGCGTGGGGAGACAATGAGAAGAGGCCCCGAGACACGGAGGGCCAAGCGACAGCGTGAGAGCCAGAGGCCCTGTCAGGCTCTGCAGGGTGACTTTCCACAAAAGCGTACGCATGCGCAGTTTGCCTGTGCATCTGTGGCCAACTCTAAGCTTTTGTTCCTTGGTAACGATGAAGGCAAATTCTGCTTTGCCGTGTTTAGTATTTTCACAGCCACAGAAACTACAGTGCTGTGCAGTGGCACTAAAAGCCAAACAAAAAATTCTTTCACCCACTGCCAAGAAAAGGCAAGAAATAGTAGCTCCTGTTTACTGAACACCTGTGATGTCCCGGGCACTGCAGACCACATCTCACTGAAACGATAGCATCTGCGCAAGGCTGATTTTCTTATCCCCACGTTAAAGTTGATTACATAAACAGTCTGAGAGGTTGGGGAGTTTATCCAAAGCCACGTAGACAGTCCCCGAAGAGCTGGGTTCAAACCTATGCTGCCTGCGAAGCCCCAGCTTTGCTTTCTGTGCTAAACTCAGGCCTCAGAATGAGCTGGCTTCTGTTACAACAGCGGATAAATCCCCAGAAGCTGAGAGTTTGCTTCGTCCCAACAACGCAGACTTTTCTTTCTCACCAACAGGCTGTCCTACTACAACTGCCTGCGGCCAGCCCTTCTTCCACTATACTTTTGGAGTGAGGGGGAGCCCCTTAGGAGGGCAGGGGAACTCCTCCTCCTTCAGCTGCACCCGGGAGCAAAACTCATTATCCTCTGAATGGAAAGAACATGTGTTTTGGGATCACTTTCCTTTGGAAAGGTTCAAGGCATCTTACAGCCATTATCACTTCATTCCCTACAATATCTTTGTGAAGTGGGTGTCAATTGCTGTGTGGCATTTTTAGCAGATGGAGAAACTGCAGTTTAGGAGAATTCTAGCCTAAGTCAGTGCAGACAGAGGGGTGAAGAAAAAATTCCCAGTTTCTAAACTTCAGGGACAGTGTAGACAGCACGCTGGCCTAAGCCTGTCTGGGCACTAAAACGGGATAAGATGTGAAACTACCAGAGAAACGTACAAGTGTTCTCTTCAGCTGCTAAGAGAAACCAACCAGCAAACAAAATTAAGGTATCATGAGTGCTGCTGCCTCCCAAAGAAATGAAAAGAAACTGTATGAAAATGTTTGATTTTCAGGAAGGAAATGGACCTAGTGTTTTAGAAGGACAATACTTCTGCAGTTCTGCTGTTTTGATCACAGTGACTGAGACGGGAGTCCAGGTGAATATTGAAGACTAGGCTTGGATATGTAGCAATGGGTAAGCTAAAAGCTGACTTTTTCCCATTAAGACACTCAGTGTCCGAAGCCAGTGGTTCATTTTTTCCCTCTGAGATCATGTGGCTTAAATAATCACAACAGACAAGCAGAAGCATTTCCACTTAGCCAGAACCCAAGCCTTACAGGAAATTACTCTTCTGCATGTCTGATCACTATGGAAATTGATTTTATACAGATAGCTGAAAAGTACACAGGGCCACGACGGCATGTCCTCTGTATCTGGACTAGTGAGCACGTCCTGCCGCCTTGTTAGGGCCAGTCCCTGGCCTGCCGGGTATGCGGAACAGCAGGTGGCATTGCCCTTTGGCTGGTGGCCCCCACTGTACTTCCAGGGCCTACAGGGCTGCCTGCTCCTTCTGGGCTACACATGCAGAGGACAGAATAAACTGGCCACTCTGGCAAGATACCAGCTAGGAAAGTAAGCTGTGTTCACGGCTAAGAAAGTGACTGGTTCTCTCCTCCCTAATGTTACAGTACAGAGAAATAAATGCAGGCTCGAATGAAAATGGGATCACACGTGCCGATATATCCTTGCTCAGTGATTTCCGAGGTCAGGTGACAAGGATGGGGAGTCGATGATCAGCCTTATCTGCCGCTGTGTCAGTCAATTTGTTGCTGAACAAGTGAAATGTCTTTATCACTGTTGGCTCCTGTCTTCAGCCGCTGGAGATTTCAAAGATCCCACTCCATCAGCGCATCCCAGGGACATACACAGCCCCATCGACTTGTACAGAAATGAAATGACAGACCTGAAGAATTCTGGAAGTACAGGCACTGGGCAAAGGAAAGGCACTGCGAACTGCAGGGTACGAGCCTGAAATGGAAAGTGGTTCTGGTTCCAGACGGCAACTTAACCCTATCTGGATTTTAAAATTTGAGTTGCTTTACATTTTAAAATTCTGTCTCTGCATGTAGACACGCGAGCGTCCGTCTCAAAGATTTGCACATAGACTCTTAATTTTACTGATCAGAACATGGCATTTTGCGCTTGGATAGATAATGAAGACTATCGATGTAGTATTTATAAAATGAACTGTGCCTACCTCTGCAGGACAGGAAAAGTATTGGATGAAAACAAACACGAGTGGCCAGGGATTTAGCCCAGTGGTTCCAGCACCTACCTAGCAAGCGCAAGGTCCCTGGTTCAATCCCTGGTAGCCACACACAACAATACTGGGTGTGGTGACTCAGGCCCACCAGCGATCTGTATCACATACCACAGTGCCAGGTGTGGTGGCTCAAACCTGTAATCCCAGCACTCTGGAGGCAGAGGCAGGAGGATTGCTGAGTTTGAGGCTGGCCTGGGTGACATAGTGAGCTCAGGGCCAGCCTGAACTACAAAGCGAGACCCTGTCTCAAAAAACAAAAAACCTCCACATGATCGTGCATAATAACTGATGGGCAAAGTATGAACCGATAGCTAGGCTGACAGTGGAATGCAAGGCAGGAGAAGCACAGCGAAGCCCAATGCCCCAGGGTGCTGTTAGGGCAGGGTGGGGGGTGGGGCTGCATCAAGGAGCATCTGGATTTCCTTCTAAACACTTTGGTTTTCTCTCATCTTGTTCTGCCTTCAAATACTCTTCCTTTCCGTGCACCCCAGGAACAATCTTCTTCCCCCTCTGCACTTCCAATATCCATTCACTGTGTAATTAACGTAATGGCCAAGAAAGGTCATGTGCACGCTTGACTCTTCCATTCAACTTTCGCAGCTAATCCACCCAGTCACATCGGTGGCAACCCTCAGTGTTTCTCAGATCTGCTTGTTACATTCAGGCCCCAGTGCTGCTGCCACCATCTCCACCCTAACCGTAGCTCTCACAGTGTCTCATCTGCACTGCTCTAGGGATCCTGAATCGGCCTCTGGCTTACAGTCTTCCTGCCCCTTTCTACCTTCCATGCTCTCCCATGGCATCTTTCCAGTCTGCCGGTTGCACACCCATCTTGAAAGCCTGCAGCAGGGCTCCTCGGCCTGAGGAGACCTTCCGTTGTGCCCCCGAGGACTCCAGATCTCTCCGCCCCACTTCCCACACTGGCTCTAAAGTCCTGTTTCGTCCATGTCGTCAGCAATCGGCCGGAAGCTTCCTGAGGGCTGGATGTGGAATTCATCCCTCTCTCTCCCCTAGCATCCAGCCTAAAATCTGCTATGACAGATGCTCAACAAAGAATTTTAAATGAATTCAAGCAGAGAAATACAGCAGAGGCAGTGTGACAGAGACACTCAAGCTGACTGGGCTGACTTGAAAAGCCTTGCCCCGTTCAGAAGAGCTCACGTGCCTAACAGATGTGCCCGAGGATCAGTTTGCACCCAAGGCCAAAGATTAGAGGCTCTAGGGGGTAGGTGTGAGGCCTTCGGAGACCTGGATAAAATTGGTACAATATGTTGCATAGGTAATAGGGTAAACAGTCTGTTTTATAGCCAAACTAGACTCTGAGATTAGCAGGCGAGTGTTTAAGTTTCACAATATATTCTGATATGATGGCTAGGGTGGATTTACTGTAGGAATTGAAATCACCTTACCATTCCAAGAGGCTTTTTATAAAAAGAGTTAAACCTGCGAAGCAAAAATCCTAACTGGGAGAGGTATCCGGTCCAAGCGCATATAGTTGGTGGTCAGTGGTCACCGTCCTAACCTCCGCAGTCACAAGAGTCTCTTTGTCAGCTCAGCATGTTGCCTCAATAAATATACTTTTTTCTCAATAAATATTCACAGTGATAAAACCCAGGTCTTTCAGAGCCAGAGGGCTCAGAGGCCATCCAAATGAACTCCATAACCTTATTATGAAAAAGGTTAAAAGACTCCCAAACCAAAAACATATTTTGTTGTTCCAGTGAAAACTGCTATATTTATACTCTAAGAAGTTCTTCAGAAAGAATGTGTAGTTATGGCTCAGAACAGACAAATAACTGCCTTAGGAGGTAATATGCCGTCTCTGTGAATTTTCTCTCTCCAATTTCCTTCTATTTAATTCTTTGGAAACTACTCCATTCTATCAGAGGACCTGAAAAGTTACTCAGGGGTAGGTTCAAGAGAAAAGGAAAATACACATCTTGCAGGCTGTTCTTGATCTGAAAAATAGTGGTGACATCCAACCTGATACTTGCATCCAAAAACAAAAACCGAAAAAAAAAAAAAAAAAACCTTCCTGTCTACTTAAGAAAACAAAAAAAGATGGTAAATCTGAAACATTAAAAACCTTCTAAATCAAGTTGCAGGTCCTTCAAGAATCAAGTAGCCTTCCAAATAGCTAATTATCTTGGCCAATCTTGGCCTCATGCAATCTCTGTGGATAAAACTTCCACCAGCATGAAAAGGCATGAATGTCAGAAGTGGCAATAAAGGAATTTATCAAGTATGTTAATTCTGTATGATACACTGGCTTACTTTATGTGGATGTTTCCACTTTTTAAAAAAAGACTATTAATAATTCTTCTACCTGTAGAAAACAGAATTTAGAGCCTTTCTGAATGGAAGTTTGAAGATGAGGTCATTTAAATGCTTAGAAAAATCTCCACATGCTAATGATCCCCAGATCCTCCCCTGGAGCCAAAAGCCCTGATATTTCACCCTTAAGACATTCAACTTACACTGATTATGAGGCAGGCTTATCAACATATAGGTCATTGCCAGTGCACAAATCTAAGACTGACTGTGTCAAAGAATTCACATATGAAATCTATACATATTTTAAAACATGAGAATTAAATTGTGTCATGTACTGGTACAAATTCTCAATGTCGATTGTGATCACATGTATATAAAATGTACCAATAAAATCAATTTTAAAAAATTTAAAACATAACCAAAACTGAGAGCCAGAAGGAGGAACCTTCTGGAGGAACCTTCTGGAGAAGGAGGAAGCCCTAAAATAAAACAATCCCTGACACCAATATTGATGTATCTCACAAAACTCTTTCAAAATTGATTGAGAAATAAGATACTTTCATGACACAGAACACTCAAGGAAGTTAATGACCACCAAACTAGCACTCCAAAAAAATTATAAAAGATATTCTAGCCAGGCGTGGTGGCTCATGTCTGTAATCCCAGCACTCAGGAGGCAGAGACAGGAGAATTGCTGAGTTCGAGGCTTGCCTGGGCTACACAGTGAGCTCAGGGCCATCCTGAACTGCAAAGTGATACCCTGTGTCAAAGAAAAAAAACAGCCGGGCGTGGTGGCTCACACCTGTAATCCCAGCACTCAGGAGGCAGAGACAGGAGGATTGCTGAGTTCGAGGCTTGCCTGGGCTACATAGTGATCTGAGAGCCAGCCTGAACTACAAAGCGAGACCCTGTCTCAAAAAAACCCCCCAAAAATTCTAGAAAAAGATAATGAAGAGAACATTTCCAAGAATCCTAATACAAAGAATCCACTAGGCAAGGAGAGCAATTAAACTGAAGGGAAAGAAAGGGAACCAACAGAAAAAATAAGATCACAAGGATAAGTCAGTAGTCTCTCACCAATCAAAAGAAACAGATTGGCAGAATGGATCAAGAAAAAAGACCCAGAAATATGCTGCATCCAAGAAACACATTTAACTTGAACAGATATTCACAGACTGAAAGTCAAACAATGGAAAACAATACTCCATGCAAAAGGAACCTGAAAAAAAGCAGGGGTAGTTTTTCTATTTGCAGAGAAAATGAATTTCAAGCCAAGACTGATCAAAAGAGACAAAGAAAGTCACTAAATACTTGTTATGAAAACGATCCTAGAAGAAGAGTTAAAAATCATAAATATATATGCACCAAATACACCCAACTATATAAAACAAACACAAATAATATGAAGAATCAAATAAGTACTACCACAATTGAAATAGAACTCAGTACTCCACTGTCACAAATAGACTAGACAAAAAAATCAAAAGAAATATCAGAGCTGAACCAAACCTTTGAACAAATGGACTCAGTAGATATCTACAGTATTTTACCTAACAACAGAGTACTAGAACGCGCATTCTCAACAGCACATAGAATTTTCTCCAAAATAGACCACATACTAGCTCACAGAACCTGCCTAAGTAGACACAAAGGAACTGAAATTAACTATGCATATTACCAGCTCTTAGTGCAATGAAATAGGCAAAACCTTAGCCAAGCTTATCAGAAAAAAAGGAAAGAACTAAATCAAGACAGGATTGGAAAGGATAAAATGACAGTGGATCCTGCAGAAATCCAGATGATCAATACCTACTTTGAAACACTATCCTCTTATAAGATAGAAAACTCAGAAGAAATGGACAGATTCTTAGATACATATAAATTATGAAAACTGAATAAAGAAGACATAAAAATTCTAATTAACCCAATGTCAGTCAATTAAATTGAAGAAGTAATAAAATAATAAAAAAGAAAAGCCCAGGATGCTGGAGATTTAGTTCAGTGGTTCCAGCACCTGCCTATCAAGAGCAAGGTGCCTGGTTCAATCCCCAGCAACCTCATGCAACAATATTGGGCATGGTGACACACGCCTACCAGCAATCAGTACCACATATCACAGTGCCGGACGTGGTGGTTCACACCTGTAATCTTAGCACTCGGGAGGCAGAGACAGGAGGATTGCTGAGTTAAAGGTTTGCCTGGGCTACATAGTGAGCTCAGAGCCAGCCTGAACAACAGAGTAAGACCCTGTCTCAAAAAAAGAAAAAAAAAAGCCCAGGTTCTGAAAGATTCACTATTGAATTCTACAAGAATCTTTACAGAAGATCTATTGTCACCACTTCAAACTGTTTAATGAAGTTGAAAGGGAAGCAATACTCCCAAAGTCATTCCTGGAAGAAAGCATTATCCTCATACCAAAACTAGAGAAGGATCCAAGCAAAAGAGAACTGCATGACAACCTCATTAATGAACACAGATGCAAAGATCCTGAGTAAGATCCTGGCAAACAGAATGCAGCAAATCATCAAAAATGTTATATACCATAACCAATGGGGATTTATCCTAGGGATGCAAAGATGGTTCAACATATGCAAAACAATAAATTTCATACACCACATTAACAGAACCCAGAGCAAAAACCAAATGATCATCTCAATAGAGGCAGAAAAAGCATTTCACAGATTCCAACATCCATTCATGATAAAAACTCTACTAGAAAACTGAAATAGATGATATTTATCTAAATCTGATAAAAGCCATCTATCACAAACCAACAACCGACATCATTCTAAATGGACAAAAACTGAAAGCTCTCATTCTAAAATCAAGAACAAGACAAGGGTATTCACTGTCACCACTCCTGTTCAATACAGTTTTAGAAACATTAGCCAGAGCAATTAGACAAGAGAAAGAAATAAAAGGAGTAAGGATAGGAAAGGAAGAAGTTAAATTATCATTATTTGTTGATGATATGATACTCTACATAGAAGACCCCAAAAATCTTCACCAAAAGATTTCTGGAATTAATAACCAAATATGGCATCATAGCAGGATATAAAGTCAACATTCAAAAAACACAGCATTCCAGTATACAAACAACAAACTCACTACAAGAGAAATTAGGGAAATAACACCTTTCGTGACACATCAAGAAAAAAGAAATACTTAGGAATCAATCTAACAAAGGAAGTGAACAACTTTCTGAAAATTATCCTGAAAAAGGAAATTGAAGAGGCTCTCAGAAAATGGAAAGAAAGCTCCTGTTCTTAGATAGAGCCGTACAGTAAAAATGACCATACTTCCAAAAAGTTTACACAGATTTAATGCAGTCCCACTTAAAGAATGAATGCATACTCAGAGAACTAC
The DNA here is from genome assembly GCA_004025085.1 of Thryonomys swinderianus. Lineage (NCBI taxonomy): Eukaryota > Metazoa > Chordata > Mammalia > Rodentia > Thryonomyidae > Thryonomys > Thryonomys swinderianus. The sequence continues at coordinate 25,218 of PVIC010000447.1, read as the reverse complement.
AGAAAACAATGCTAAAATTCATATAGAATGAGAAGAGACCTAGAATAGCAAAAGCAATTCTAGGGAACAAGACTAAGATACTTTCATGACAAAGAGCACTCAAAGAATTTGTGATCAAAGGCATCACGATCCCTGATTTGAAGCTATACTACGAAGCTACCGTGACAAAATGAGCATGATACTTGCAAGAAACAAAACAGGCCTGAGGATCAACTGAACAAAATAAAAGATGCAGAAACAACTCTAAGCACACTCAGCTACATTATCTCTGATCAAGGAGACAAGCGCTTTCACTGGAAAAAAGATAGCCTCTTTAATAAGTGGTGCTGGGAAATCTGACATTCTACATGCCAAAAATTGAATCTAGACCCATTGTCTTTTGCAATGCACTAGAATCTAAATACATTAAAGATTAAATATAAAAACTGAAACACTAAATCTGCTGGAAGATAGAATAGATAAAATTCTTGAAAACATAGGTATAGGCAAAGACTTTATGAACAAATTACCAGTCACATAAGAAATAATACAGTCTACAACTTGAATCACATCAACTTAAAAAGCACTTGATTGAAAAACACGTATAATTCTCTAGGCATCTCTTAAATAAATATTAACCATCATAGAAAAAAGCGCATCTATACAGAAAAGAAACCAGCAACAGAAAAAAGAGACAACCTACAGGTGAGAAAAAATTTTTACAGTTACTCCTCCAAGGAGCAATATCTAAAATATATAAAGAACTCAAAAAAATCATAACCCCCAAATTAAAACTCCAGTCCAAAAAGTTCATCTGAAATGGACAGATATTTCTCAGATGAAGAAGTACCAAGAGCAAATAAATATATGAAAAAAAACCAACCACCACTGGTCACTCAAGAATGCAAATTAAAACAACACTGAGATTCCACCTCACTCCAGAAAGAATGACTATTATCAAGAAATCAACCAATAAAAAATGCTGGCAAGGCTGTGGGGAAAAAGGAACCCTTCTCTACTATTGGTGGGAGTAGTGTAAACTGGTACAACTACTATGGAAATCAGGTTGATGATTTCTCATGAAAACTGAACAAAATTACAGGTCCTATTTGACCCAGCTATTCCCCTCCTATGTACCTTCCCAAAAGAGTTAAAAGCACCACGCCACAGTGATATATACAAAGCTATGTTTAGAGCAGCACAACTGATAATACTTAAATCTTGGAAACAGCCTATATGGCCATCAACAAATGAATGAATTTAAAATATGTGATATTTATATACAATGCAGTACTACTCTGCCATAAAGATAAACCTCAGTCATCTGTAGGAAAATGGATGCACCTTGAGACCATAAGCTTAAATGAAATAAAATGGACATACAAGTTTAAATATCTCATTATTTCTCTTCTGTGATAAAACCAAATGATAAAGAAGGAACATAGTGGAGGATAGATATCGGGAAGTAGGAAGAACATATTCAAAGGGGAAGAAGAACAAGGGAGAGAGAAGGGAAGGAAGGGGAATGGAAAAAAGAAACAACAGAAGAAAAAATGGAAACGAAACTTTTGCAAAATTATAGAGGAAGAAGAGTTGAAGGGAACAGAGGGGAGAGGGGGAAAAAGAAGAATCAAGACAAATTATGTACAGGCACAAATTCCCAATGGGACAAAAAACGAAAAAGAAAGAAGGATCCTGTCTTCAAAGAAATATCTAAGAGTTAATGTATGAATATTAATTTTGCTATAAGAAACTATATTTCAGGGTATTTATTTTTAGGGTCTAAATTAACATAGGAAGTTCGAATTTAACTGGGGTCAACCTATGCACCCGAAAGAAAAGTCCTTATCCTCCTCTACAGACCCTGTAGGGGGATAAGCAGTCTAAAACTGAACACTTCCAAAGATGAGATTCTCTTTCCTTTTCAGAGCAGGGAGCCCATGCTAAGGAGTTTACTGAGAAGAGCGTGAGAAATGGCAGGGCAAACCTAACTCTGGTGTGTGCCATCCTCCTTGCTGAACAATTCTGGAAAATTAACTTCCATGATCCTCAATTTACCCAATTCTAAAACAGCAGATACAAATTTGTGTGGGCTCAAACCCCAGCCCCACTGCAGAGGGCCGTGACACTTAGGTTGGGTACACGACTTCTACGTACCTCAGTCCTGTTCTCGGTAAAATAGGAATAAAACCGTAATATACCAAAGAAGGTCCATTTGAGCATTAAATGAGTATATTCATAAAGTAAACTCCCAACAAATGTTGGTTTATAAGGACCCCGATGAGGGTGATGTGATGAGGGCTGAATGATAACTGTGTGCAGATCCTGCATACAGAGCCTGGCACACAGAATTTGATTATGTCATTGTAGTATAGCATTCATTAATTGCTTATTAGTTAATTAATTAATTAATTTGGAAACAGGGTCTCGCTTTGTAGTTCAAGCTGCCCTGAGCTCACTAGGTAGCCCAGGCAAGTCTCGAACCTAGCAATCCTCCTGCTTCTGCCTCCCAAGTGCTGCTGGGATTACAAGCATGAGCCACCATACTTGGCACTATAGTATGTGGTACTGATTGCTAGGTGGAAGTGAGTCACCATGCCCGGTCTTGTTGTATGTGGTTACCGGGGATCGAACCAGGGACCTTGTGCTTGCTAGGAAGACACCGGAACCACTGAGCTAAATCTCCAGCCCTTGAGTGCTTATTGTTAAGTAGATGTCAATTCCTTTAAACTTCCCTTAGACCCTGCTAATGAGGGAAGAATACTGAAACGTGGAGGGATTAAGTGACTTGTTGCAACTTTCAGAGTTAGGAAACAACAGATCTTAGTTTAAAACTTATGAGAACCTGAGTTTACATCCTAAGTTCTTATTACTACACTGCATTTTCACCTTCAGTTAAATAGTCTTTTCTTATATTGAAACACAAGAGTTGCTTCAGTTTTCTTGGGTTTTGTTTGGTTTTTTTTTGAGACAGGGTCTCACTCTGTAATTGAGGCTGGCCCTGAGCTCACTAAGTAGCCCAGGCAAACCTGGAACTCAGCAATCCTCCTGCCTCTGCCTCCCGAGTGCTGGGATGACAGGCGTGAGCCACCACGCCCGGCACTGTGGTACGCAGTATGCGGTATGCAGATTGAACTCAAGATCTTGCACTTGCGAGGCAGATGCCAGAACCACTGAGCTAAACCCCAGTCTGGGCACCCCCCCCCCCCAGTTTTTAGCCTTTTTTTCTTTTCCATTCTTTCCTACATATTGTACTGGAATCTCTTCCTGTATTTCCTTCAGGGTTCCTGACTCTGGAGACTCTTGGCTATGCTCTTGGACCTGTCTCAAAGTCTAGCTGGTTGTCCTGTGACTCCGCTGGCTGAGCAAGGACCCTGCTGCTATTAGGAGAGAAAGACTGAATTTCCTACTTTGTAATGAGCTAAATTAGTACGGTCATTTTCAGCACTGTCAGTAAAACTGGACTCTTAACTCCTAAATTGGTCCTCACCTTTTCTCTTCTGGGATGTTCTCCAACAGCATTTGAAGAAAATCCTGGAATAAGAAAAGAGAAAACCATTAAATATATTCATCAATAAATAACTTCCTGGAACAATGCCAGAGCCTGAGTGTTCCCATCTGTTGATGGCTCACCTGCTAGGGGAGCTGAACCTACGTTGACTTATTAGACTGTTTACTCAATTTATTAATTTTTCCAGGGCTTCATTCCAATCACTTAAAGAGATTTGTTTTGGAAAAACCATGAACACATTGAAAAATGTAATGTTTGCTATTTTGACCTAACCTAACAGTTTGTTTCCCTTCACGTTTAGCTATGTTTGCAAGCCTGCCCCTGGTAGAAAGCATCACCCCCTTTTCCTCAGCCCAGCTCTCCTCCTCAGGAGCGTCCCCAACATCCTCCTGAACAGTCTGGACCCCTGGAGGCTCGTTACTAACTGGCAAACTTTTTCTACTGTTCCATGGAAAGTTAGGGACAAAAATCAAGATGACAAATAGGACTGTCAAGGAACAAAGGTGCCCGTGGTTCCAAACCTGATGCAGAAGCCCCGCCTCCACTCACAAGCTCAGCCTCCTCTATACCACTGTGCAAGTCCTCAGTTGCTAGACAGCTGAGATGCTTGCATGATGGTATTTTTATAGTAAAGGAACAAGGTGGGCCGGAGATCAGGCCCAGTGGTTCTCGTGTCTGCCTGGCATGCAGAAGGTCCTAAATTCAATCCCCGGTACCACATACCACAGTGCCAGGTGTGGTGATTTATGCCTGTAACTCCAGCACTCAGGAGGCAGAGGCAGGAGGATTGCTGAGTTTGAGGCTTGCCTGGGCTACATAGTGAGCTCAGTGCCAGCCTCAACTATAAAGCAAGACACTGTCTCAAAACAAAAGGAATCTTGTACGTGTGCGCACACACATGCACACACACACACACACACACACACACACACACACTTTCTTTTCTTAGGGGAAATTTCAAAAGTAGACCAAATAAGATAATCAACTGTCATATCCCCAGCAACCCACACAGAGCCAGTTTCTCTAATCCACTTCCTGGATTCCTATAGTATTTAGAAGAAAATCCTAAGCATTATACAATTTCATCAATAAATGTTTTAGTAAATCCATCTACAAGGACTCTTTTAAAATATAATCAGAATACCACAAGACCCAAAAAAAGATTCAAGTATCTATGTTCAATTTTACTTAATTTGTACCTTGAATATTATGACCCAACTTTCCAGTCCATCTAATCCTGAAATTTGATTTAGTCTTAACTGGTTTTGTCAGATAAAATATGGGATGCTGAGCTAAACTGAAAATAGGAATACACTGAAAATTATGCATTGTTTGTCTGAAATTCAACTGGAACTGTATTTTCTGTTCTGTTTTTATTTGCTAACTGAGTAGCTCGAACTTCAACCACTCATCTGAATGCTGGATAAGATCTATTTTGGATAGCTATAGGACATGAAACAAAAGAAGAACAATATTTAACTGTCTTGGAACTTGGTATTGAACAATAAAGTCCACATTTAAAGTTTTAAAAAATGTAAAATAATCTTTCAAAACAGGTGCTTTAAGGTCTGGATGACCAAACATGCACATGCCAAATAAGAGCCACCCATAGTAGATAGAAGACTGTATAAAGCGTTCCCTAGAGGTCTGACAAGACCAAGTAAGCGAGATGGAAGCAGCAATTCCCATCTTCCAGTTACAACACAGATGAAATTAGAGGGAAAGAAAAAATATGCACACAGTTTATGCAAGGTGTTCTTTTTCTATCACCACGCTGAAGTACAGCCATCACTACACGGGTGAAACTAGCTGGCCCATCTGTTCATGTCCTTGGATGGTTTCCATCCATAGCTTTCAGAGGCAATAAGAAAGCACAGATGAGAGATTTATTCCTTGTAATTCCCGTTCACTTCCTAAGACTCTGTTGTTTATTGCTTCTTTACTGAACACAAGAATAACAAAACCAGTACATAAAGAACGATTGCAAAGGGAATATGTGGGGAACAAGACGTCACCAAATTGATCAATGCCTTACAGATACACCTTTCATAGATATATGTGAAGAAAAATACTAAAGAAACAGTGGTATGCTTAGAATGCAAAAAATTATGTTTACTTAGGTTCTTGGTGTCATTATTTTAAAAATTATTTTGTAAAATATTGACTTAGAAATTCTTTTATTACAATCTAAGATATTAATAGACTGCTCTGTAAATCCAATGTATTAGTGGAGTACCTTTGTAGATTACTATTTTCACTGACTTATTGACAGGATTTTTGCTTCTTAAAAATCTAGGTACTGTAATTGTAACCTTTTTTTTTTTTTTTTTTTGAGACAAGATCTCACTTTGTAGCTCAGGCTGACCCTGAGCTCACTATGTACCTCAAGCAAGCCTTGAACTCAGCAATCCTTCCTCTGTCTCCTCAGTGCTGGGATTACAGGCATGAGCCACCATGCCTGGCACTGTGGTATGTGGTACTGGCGGCTGGTGGACATGAGTCACCATGCCTGGTATTGTTGTATGTGGTTACTGGATTGAACTCAGAACCTTGTGCTTGCTAGGCAGGCACTGGAACCACTGAGCTAAGTCCCCAGACCTGTAATTATAACTTTTTAATGATTTTCGCTTCCTTATTTCCTTATTCCCCATACTAACTTAACTCATATTTGCCTGATAATTTATGCTCAAATTATGTGAGGGAAAAATCACATTAATTTAATGCTAAGAGGGAGAATTTAATTGTATGAGAAGAAGGAAATTCATAGTTAACCTTAATTCTGCCCTCTTGCAATTACAATTGGATCCCTTTTAGTTGTTTTTTTAAAAATAAAATTACAGCTGGGCGTGGTGGCTCACACCTATAATCCCAGCACTCGGGAGGCAGAGGCAGGAGGATTGCTGAGTTCGAGGCTTGCCTGGGCTATATAGTGAGCTCAGGGCCAGCCTGAACTACAAAGCAAGACCCTGTCTCAAAAAAAAAAATAAGATTACAAAGCACAACAACCCCAACTTTTTTGTAAATCCAGGGTCAATATGGGAGATTCCTAAGAAGCCCTGCTTTGTCCTTAAAGAAAGATGGCATCCTGACTCCTAGGAGGTCACCCTGCTGAAGCACCTGCCTTTTCCCTCCTCAGGGCTGAGGCCTGCAGGCAACATAGCAGCTACTTGGAGGTTCGAGACCAACCGTCATCACAGGTATCTCCAAACCACACTCACACGTGGTAGAATGTCCTTCCCACAGTGAGGATTCTGTCTTGTGCTCCACCGAGTTCAAGAAGAAATGCTAGTCTGTAGTGTTAAAATAGTGTCTATATCGGCTGTCAGGGGAACTGACCCAACTGGCCCTTCTTCAGAGACCCAATTTATAAGCATAAAGAGCTAGTTTTCATGGTTCTTTTTGTAAATTGGCATAGAGTGAACTTGGGACCGAAGCTCTTCCCCACTCAACACAACACAATAAAGTAAAAAGAAATATGTCACTCATATTATGTCTTTTCCCACTGCCTACTCTCAATTCTTTCATCTGTCCTTATTCTCAGGGTGCTAGCAGTCATGTGAAAGCTATTTACAAATCTTTTTTTTTAATTCTTTATTGGTACAATTTATATACATCTCACAATCACACATAACATTGGGGAATTTGTACCAATATATGACACAAGTTAATTCTCATTTTTACCCATATCCCTACCCATCCCCTATATACATGCTCTTTTATTTTCTTTCAGAATCATATTTATTCCTTCCCCTCATTACATTCCCACACCAAATTTCCTTTGGAAACTTCCCATTCTACAAAAACTGTCATACTTTCTAAAGCTCATTTGCATCTCCAGGTGCTCATATCAAAGAAAAGATCCGGTATTTGCCTATCTGTGATCTATTTATTTCACTTATTAGTGTGTCCTCCAGGTGTATTCATTTGCACATAAATGAATCAATCTTGTCATTCTTTATGCTTACAAATCTTAATTGGACAAGGAAAGTTTTCTCTAACTGAACCGAGGGTCATTAACAAAGTCAGCTATCTACAAACAGTAGAGGTCCTACTTGGTCACTTCTGAAGGTTTGAAAATGAAAAACAAAGACAAAACAAAACAGTTGTTTTAAGAGGATCACAGCATGGAATTTCATCTGGGTTCTTAGCAATAGTTACAGGGCTAGACCCCAGTCAAAAAACACATTCCTTGATAATTATTTTTTATTCTTCTAATAATCTATATGCTAGGGGGCCAGAGATTTAGTTCAGTGTTTCTGGTGCCTGCCTAGCAAGTGCAAGGTCCTGAGTTCCATCCCTGGTAACCACATACCCATAGAACAGTACCAGGTGTGGTGACTCATACCCACCAGCAATCAGTAGCACACACCACAGCGCTGGGCATGGTGGCTCATGCCTGTAGTCCCAGCACTTAGGAAGCAGAGCCAGGATGATTGTTGAGTTTGAGGCTTGCCTGGGCTCCATAGTGAGCTCAGGGCCAGCTCTGAACTACAGAGCAAGACCTTGTCTCAAAAAAAAAACCAACAAAACTATATGCTAGTCATAGGAATACTCAACTCTAATTAACGTGTACAGGTGCTGAGTTCAAGGCTTGCCTGGACTACATAGTTAGCTCAGGGCCAGCCTGAATTACAAAGCAGGACCCTGTCTCAAAATTAAATAATTAATTAATTAAGCATTAAAATTTTTAAAGAAGGGTTGGAGATTAAGCTCAAGTGGTAGCACCTGACCTTGAGAGCATAAGGGCCCAAGTTTGATCCCTGGTACAAAAAAAAGAAAAGAAAAAAAAAAAAACAAAGAAACTAACACTGATTTGGGCACATGGTTATTTTGGTAATATTTTTTACTCCTGGTGAAAATGTTCAAGGTACATGTGGATCCTACTAGAGAAACTGACACCACCTTGATAATTATACAGAATTAACCATTTGTTGGATTTTTTTCTAAATATTACCACAGTCACGAGGAAAAAGTAGAAGAGGTAAAACAAATAATCAAAACATTGAAGCAACAACAGGATTGGAAGAGTAAAACAGAAAAAAATGAGATTCTCAGGTCATTGTTATACTCAAGAAGTTATTGTAGTAGGTGGAAGGACTTTAATACTGAAATGCTGGGTAGAAGGGGTGCTCAGAAAGGAAGAAAAGAGGAAGAAGGAAGTTAAAACAGGAAGAAGACAAATGACATATGAATAAAGGACCTGGACAACAGCCTTTCCTCTTCAGTACTAACTAGTGATGTAAACAAAACCATAACCCATTAAACACATAGAGCCACAATAATCCAGATGCAAGGGCATATGGGATGCACCTGTGTTCCTCGTCCTGGGGAGGCCACAGAGGATCACTGGAGTTCAGGAGGCTGACACCAGCCCAGGGAAACAGCAAGACCCAATTTAAATAGCAAAAGCTTGACCAATAGTATTGAAACAGGAAAGAGGCATAGCCTCCTGCTCTAAACCTGGTGGAGTTTGTTTGTTTGTTTGTTTGTTTGTTTGAGACAGGGTCTCACTTTTTGTAGTTCAGGCTGGGCCTGAGCTCAGTATGTAGCCCAGGCAAACCTCGAACTCACAGCAATCCTCCTGCCTCCGCCGCCCGAGTGCTGGGATTACAGGTGTGAGCCACCACGCCCGGCACTGTGGTATGTGTTTACCAGGGATCAAATTTGGGACCTTGAGCTTGCCAGGAAGACACCAGAACCACTGAGCTAAATCCCTGGGCCATTCTGCTATAAACCTGGAAAAGAGCCGGCCAAGGAGAGAAAAGTAAGATTCCAACATTGGTTCTGACTTTCACTCTGTACCTTTACAATCACGTGGTTAGCAGTAGCAGCACTGGTGAATTGCCCGAGTCTCACAAATTCTCACAAATACCCACACACTTGGCAAGAAACACAACTATATTTGTCTTTCTTCTTCTTTGACTATGCAGGCCCTGGAAATGCTTGCTGGAGATGCATGAGCAAAACACAGGCAATAAACCATGGAGTATGACCTTCTTTGATGAACTGGAGAAGTTCCAGAGCTCCGAGCTGAACTGGAGGAGCAAAATTAATTGACAGAGTCCTTACAATAGGAAAAAGAGTCCTTTTCCCTTACAATGGAGAAAAAGCTACACCCATATTATGTCTCAAGAATCTTGGCAGGTGACATTTAACAATTTGCAAGAGTAGCCAAGCCAAATTCTTCCATCAAAGCCTGTAAACATCTACGTTGAAAGTTGTCTCCTCCTCCTTGCACAGTATCCAAGTTTCTAACCATAGCTCTTTAGGAAGAAAAACAGCGTAAAACAAGTTGGGAGAGAATAAAGGATAATACCCCAATGTATAAGCATAAAGAAAAGGTCAGGAAAGTGTAATCGATGCTGAGAAAGAGCAAAAAGTGTGGCAACTATGTAAAATAATACAACAACCCAAATAAAGAGACAAAAGGAAGTATAACATCCAAAAGACAAAAAATCCAGTCTTGAAGAAAACATAATATGAGAAACAGAAGAAAATTCTTCACAAGTAGCTTACACTTGTATTATGAAATAAATTAACAAAAACATGTAATAAGAATAAAAATTCAGTATAATGAAAGCTTAACAGTGACAAAACAACAAAATGAGATGTAAATGAAGTAAATTAAGGTGCAAAATAATACTAGTTAGGAGCATTAATGAAACAGAAACAGCAAAGAAAAGTAGAGACATTAATGAAATTAACATCAATAATAAAGAGGTCGCCTGAGATAACCACAAACCATGAAAAAGAGCAATTAGTAAATAAATAGAGATCTAGGACAAAGAAGAAACAATATAAGGATAAATGGTAATCTCGAAATTCAGAACTCTGTAAAAAGGGAAAAAACATATCCAAAGATACAATTAAGACAGCTCTATGGACTAGAATCTAAGGCTAAAAAATACATGCTTTTGGGGGGATGGATGACACAGAATCATGAGTAACAACCCATTTTTTGTAATTAAATTACTAAGTTCTAAAGATAATGCTTCTGTCATTTATGTGGTATGAAGGGGGAGAAGTGGGTGAATTCTAAAAGATATGTGATGCCAGATAGCAGTTAAGCAATGTTTACAAGGTTCTGAGGAATAAAACTATGACCCAAGAAAGATAAACCCAGCCAGTCAGTCTATAATCTCAGTGCAAACAATGAACATGTATTTTCCCCAGCACTGAAAATTCAGAAACCTCACAGTCTGTGAGATTACAACTCAAACATCAACTTGATAATGAAATTCAGCCAACAAAGACTTGAATCAAAATAAAATATTCATGAATACAGAAGCATAGCAAAATGATTGGTGGTGAATACTGAAATCCATTAAACACAGAGCTAAGACTATACCACTGTGAAAATTATGGTTACAGAACATACTGTTAATGAAATAAATGATGACTATATAAAAATAACAATTATGAAAAGTTTAGGATGGAGAAAGTAGAAGTATATAACTGCTCATTGTCTCATCTTTACAGCCATAAGTAATCTGATGAATTCAACCATGAAATATTTATGTGAAAGGGGAAAAAATTCCACCAATTTTAACTTCTGAACATTTTTGGTAATAATATTTATTTTTTTATTTTTAATTTTAATTTTTTAAATTATTTTTTATTTTATTTTTGAGACAATGTCTCACTCTTGTAGCTCAGGCTGGCCCTGAGCTCACTATGTAGCCCAGGCAAGCCTGGAACTCAGCAATCCTCCTACCTCTGCCTCCCAAGTGCTGGGATGACAGATATAATCCCATTTTTATGATATTATGTCTGTCTGACCTTGATATACCTGTGTGTATAAATATACACACATATATACAGATATCTGTATATACATCATACATGTCATCTCTATAATGATATTTTCACATAAAGATTGATAAATAGATCTCCAAGTGATGAGACTTTGAATGATATTTTAATTTTTTTTTTTTTTTTTTTTGCTTTCTGAGACGGGGTCTCGCTTTGTAGTTCAGGCTGGCCCTGAGCTCACTATGGTGCCCAGGCAAGCTGTCGCAAACTCAGCAATCCTCCTGTCCCTGCCTTGATATTTTAAATTTTTCTTTGTATTTTTCTGTACAATTTTTTTTTTGGCAGTGTTGGACATTGAATCCAATCCTCATACATGTTTAAGCAAGCACTCTACAACTGAACCACAGCCTCAACCCTTTTTAAAGTTTTTGGAGACCCGATCTTGCTGTTACCGAGGCTGGCCTTGAACTTGTGATCTTACTGCTTCAGGCTTCAGAGTATCTAAGGATGGCAGGCACACACCACTGCACCCAGCCTGCTTGAATTTTTGCAGTGTATGAAACAGGTTGAAAAACCAATAATTTCCAGTGCTAGGTGTGGTGTCACACACCTTTAATCTCAGCACTCAAGAGGCTGAGACAGGAGAACTGCTTTGAGTTCAAATTCAGACTGGGCTACATAGACCTTGTCTCAAAAAACAAAACAAAATTTAATACAAAGATAATCTGGTACTAGCATAAGGATAGGAATAGTGATCAATACAAATCCGAGTATAGAAATAAATTCTTACATTAATAGTTAATTGGTTTTGGCAAAAATATTAAGAAAATTCAATGAAGAAAGAGCATACCCTTTTCATGAATAGTTATGGAACAACAAGACATCACAACTAAAAGAATGAAGTTGGACTATACTACTTTACACCATATACAAAAATGTACACAACCTCAACATAAAACAGCTAAAACTATAAAGCTGACAAAAACACGAGTAAATATTCACAAACCTTCAAGAAACTTCTTAGATATGACATATTTCAAGCATAAAAAAAGAGAACGGAAATATATTGAATTTTTCACAATTAAAAACTTTTGTGCCTAAAGAACACTACCAAGAAAATGAAATGACAATACATAAAATGAGAGAAAATATTTGCAGATTATATATCTTATAAAGGACTTATATCCACAATTTGTAACGTATTGTTATAAATCATTAATAAAAGAAACCCAAATGAAAATGGGCAAAGAACCTGAACAGATATTTCTCTAAAGGAGATACACAAATGGCCAAAATCCACATTTTAAAAATGATCAACATAGCTGGAAATGGTAGCAAATGTCGATAATTCCAGCACTTTAAAAGGCTGAGATAGAAGAATAAGAAGTTTGAGCCCAGCCTACACAATTATAAAGACTGTCTGAACAGGTCTTTAGTTCATTGGAAAACCCCTGGGTTTGATCCTCAGTATCTTCCAACCCCACCCTCAAAAGAAGAGAGAAAGAGAGAGACAGAGAAAAATAATTAATTATATTAATTAATTATATTAATTAATTAATTATATAATTATCTGTCAGAAAAATGAAAATCCAAACTGCCATGAAACATAATTTTACACCCACTAGGGTGGCGGTTTGGGTTAGGGTAGGGCCTCAGAATACAATAAATGTGAATAAGTAGGAGGAAAAATGGAAATTTTTCTGCATTGTTGCTATTAATGTAAAATGGTATGGCTACTAGAGGAAACAGGATAGCAGCTCATCAAAAACTCGGAGAAAATTATCACATAATGAAGTAATTCCAGCTCTGGTTATAACCCCAATAGTATTGAATATAGAGACTCAAACAAATATTTGTAACTAAAGTTCGTAGCAGCATTATTCATGACAGCCAAACAATGGAAATAAACCAAATAAATTTCACGGACAGATGAATGGCTAAACAAAGCGTGAATCATACATGCAATGGAATATTTATCCAGCATCAGAAAAGAGGAAAATTCTGATTGTTACAACTTGGCTAATCCTGGAAGACATTATGCAAGGTGAGGGAAGCCAGCACAAAAGGACAAACATTATATGCTTTTATTTACATGAGGTACTTACAGGAGTCAAATTCATAGAAGCAGAAAGTAGAACAGTGGTTGCCAGAGGCTGGGGGTGGGGGTGGTAGAAAACAATGGGGAATAATTGTTTAATGGGCTCAGAGTCCCATGCTCACTTCGGCAGCATGTATCCTAAAATGGGCTCAGAGTTTCAGTTTGGGAAGATGAAAAGCTCTCAAGATCAATGATGGTAATGGTTACATAAAAAATACATGAATGGACATAATCTCATTGAAACATATATTTAAAAATGACTTAAACAGTAAGATTTAGGTGATGTATATGTTACTACAATTAACAAAATTAAAGGTAGGTGTGCTACTTAGTAGGCTGAGGCAGGAGGATCACCCGAGCCCAGAACTTTGACATCAGTCAAGAGGATCACTTGAGCCCAGGAGCTGAGACCAGTCTGGGCCACACAGGGAGTTCCACACTCCAAAACACAAACAAACGGAAAGGAACGAAGTACTGATGTATCCTACATGAACCATAAAAGCACATTACATGAAAGTCAGACACCAAAGGTCATTTATCATGTGATTCTTTTCTATGAATTATCTAGAAAAGACAAATCTACAGGTTTGTCTACAAATCTGCAGATAGAAGGTACATTAGTGGTTGCCTAGGAAAGGGGTTGGTGGAGGAGGAGTGATTGCTGATGATTTATTTTGGAGTTGAGGAAAAGGTTCAAAAGTTAGATAATGTTGATGATTGTACAACCAGTGAATGTACTAAAAACCATAAGCCTGAGCCAGAGTGAATATATATATATATATATTTTTTATTTCTTTATTTATATTTTTGTTTTTTGAGAGAGGGACTCGCTTTATAATGCAGGCTGGCCCTGTAGCTTGTATATCTTAAAGGGTGAACTTTGTCTCAATAAAGTTGTTATAGAAAAACAACAAAGTTATTCCTCAAAAGAGATAAAAGGAAAGTTGAAGGATCTGGTCTTCCGTCCGGAAGTGCTCAGATTTTACACACACATCCTTCACATCTCACACTGTGGAACACGTGACTTCCAGTGTATCCTCCCTGGGCTCTGAGCTCTGTTTTTGGAGCTTCTCGCCCTTTGTCAGCCTTCTTGCTGTGTGCTGCTTGACCCTGTACTCACAGGGGCTGACAGGTCTTGTCTGAGAGCTGTGGCCAGACTATCTGGGTATTTCAGTGTCTTGTTATCAGTGCATTTATTTGTCTCTACACCACACCTACTGTGCGTCAGCCATGTCTCAAAGACTAGTCAAACAAAAAGCATGCCTGGCCTTCTTGAACTTCAATATAGAGTAAAAGAATTAGAAAAGGGTCACATAGCCTATAGATGGAAATGTAACTATAGAAAATTGCGACGATGTTGAATGCAATGAGAAGGGGAGCAGGGTAGAGAGGAAGAGGCTGGTGTTTGTCTTTAGCTAGCCCATCTCTGAGGTTGTAGCACAAAACAGAGACTGAATGGTAAGAAGTACACAACTTTACAAAGATGGTCTCAGGTGGAGGGAACACCAGGATAGTTTTGTTTTTTGTTAAGGTCAGTTGGGTGCAACTATTTGCATCACTGTGTACAAGACAGCTCTGGGTAACAGCTTGTCCCCAAACAACAGGGAGCTCACCCTCCCCCTAAAACAACACGCTCCGTGTGTCCACTTCATTAACTTTCTATCTCCCTCATTGCCTGAAATGGAAAACTTCTTCCTGTTTTTATTACTGGGATAATCTAATCTCCACATGCCACATCCCCTCCAAGTAAACGATGCAAACTTGTGAGGACCCATAAGTTACCTGGGAAAGAATCAACTGTCCATGAAACTTGTGCACAAATTTTCGTAAAAATGAAAAATAGGTTTCATCCCCAAGTCTTCCGGCAAGGAACCGAAGGAGGAAGTAGCCCTGGAAGAGGGGGAGAGAGAGAGAGAGATGCCCACTGTGGGTTCACCACTGCACACTCGGACTTGCCCACTGTGCTTAGGGCACAGCCCACAAGTGCCACCCCCCCCCCCAGTCCTGGGCTGCCCTTTGCATTTTGATCAGGAGGCCCACAGTATGAGCTAAGGAGGAACGACAGAGCCTCCAGCTCCTCTGGTAATGTCATCGCCGACTGTTTTGATCTGGGGCAACTCGGACAGCCATTCCAAACCAAAAGGGGAGGGAGGCCAGCGCCTCCGTGTCAGCCCCCAGGAGTAGCACTGCTTATTACTCCCGTCTTCTCACCGGGCCTGAGAGCGCGGCCCACACAGGCAGAGGGCGCGAGAAGGGAAGCCTCGGCTTCCTCTGACTCAAGCCTTCCTCATGTGGCCCGCTGTGGGGACAGGAAGTGCTCTGTGGAGTCACTCTCCGATTCCACCCAGACGTTGCTGCGAGATGGATCATCTGTACACTTTGCTCCAGCCATGCCACTCCCTCCATCAGTGAATTGGCACAGCCCGAGTCAGGCTGCACCGTCCCAAGTGCCTCCTGCCGCTGGACACTCTCACCTTCAAGTAATGAACCTGCATGAAGGTCTTCTGCGGATTGAGTCCGTGTTTGACGACAGACGCTCCTGAGTCGCTCACAAGGCCGGTTTTGTCCTTACTGGGTCTGAAACAATGCAGTGTCGGTTTAAGTACAATGGATTCATCTTAATTCAACAGCACCGAGTATAATTTAAAATAGCTGATGTTATTAACACACATACTGAATGAGGAGGCATTTGTGTTCAGTTAGGTTAGCTACTGGCAATATTTTACGTGCTCATATCCAAGATGAAAGCCTGCCAGCCCCTCAAGGAATCTAAGCGCCAGCATGAATTACTGAAGAACCTATACCCTTATTTGGCAGGAATGATGGATTGGGAAATGCAGTTTACATGGAAGGATAAATAATTTGTGTATCTTTAAAAATTATTTAAAGCTTCAATGTTTTCTATTTCTCTGAATTTACATTTACTAAGTATGGCTCCTTTAATATATTTAATACATGGAACCCATTTTAGAATCGCAAAAACAAAACCTCATAGAGGCTCGGGTATTTAGAACAGGCGAGAACACTAGCAATTGCATACTTCAATTTTCTCATTTTGAAAATGAGGAAAAGTGAGACACATGGCAGTTAGGCTTACACACTCCAGGTCTTAACCATTTCTTTGGATTTGTGATAACACTAGAAATAAAATCAGTATTTCCCTATCATCCAGCCAGGTATTTTTCAATATGCTCTTTAAATAGTTTTAAAAAATTCCTTCAATGAAATATAAAAGACCCTTCGCGCGAACTTGTAAACACGTGTGTCCTCTGTCCTAGCGAAGCTACAACAACTACCTAAAATCAAAACACGCGGCCTAGGCCTTGCAGCCCTGAGCTGTTACAAAATCAGTCACTTGTTAGACAAGCACCAGAGAGAGGGTTTGGTGGCTGGGGACTAGAAGAGATGACAAGAAAGTTGGCATCTCAGAAAGGTAGGGGGTTAGCCTGGGCATGGGGGCTCATTCCTGGAGTCCCAGCATTTGCAAGGTTGAAGCAAGAGAACACAAGTTTGAGGCCAGTCCGGGGGATTTAGCTAGACCCTGTCTCAAGAAAAGTAAATAGAGGAAATTTATTTTTAAAAGGTAGGATATTTTTAGTACAGGGCCTGTGAAGTTGAGAGACTATTCTGAATATAAGTTACTAGCAGGTTACTTAAATTCTGCGACCCTCAATTTACTCATTATTAAAATGGGAATAATCCTACCTAGATTCCTAAGTCCTACATGTAATAACTGAAATAATACATTGCAAGACTCCTAGCAAAGACAAAGCATATAGAAATTGCTCAATAAACCTAACAAAATATTCTAACTGCACAAAGGATCCTTGATTGTGTCTTAGCCAGATATCCTACTACTTAATCCCAGCAGACACCGGGCTAAAAACCAGCCCAGATCTAAAAGGAAGACGGTGACAAGCAGCCGCTAGAGCTGACTGCATAGTTTCAATTGTTTTGCTTGATCCCTGACTTACCTGCATGACCACACTTGTAGGAATAATGAGCCCTTTCATCTTCATTTAAGACTCCACGGAAATGCATCAGCTCTTTCCCATGCTCTCAAGTCCTCCTGGGGTGGAGTGTTTTCACAACGCATCCGCCATCGAGTTTGATACGAGAACCTCACAAGCCACAGCCTCGGGGAAAGGTGGCCTCTCTGGAGTCCACCTGAATCCAGACTAGGCTGTCTGGCCCCAAAGCGGGCAGAGTTGCGGGTCGATTTAGCGCCCGTGAGCTCTGAGTTAAGACTCCAGGAAGGGGAGGAACACAGAGCAAGGAGAATCCCCGCTCAGAAGGCTGGCTTCCGGGCTCCACTTCCAAACGAGGCCTTCAGCAGCTGTTCTTTCCTTCGCCTAAAAATGTCCTTCCTGCACACGTCCCTCTCCTCCTGTCCTCCTCCACCCTCTCCAAGGGAAGATGCACTCAAGAAAATTCTTTAATCCTGACAGCATCCAAGGCAAACATACAGATCTCCCAAAGACTCCTCTGAAAGCAGACTCGGAGCTAGAGAGAGCAGCCAGTGTACAGGCGGGAATGGCAAGAAACCCGAGAGTGGTTTTAAGAGGAAAAGACCTTTTGGGATGGAAGCTGCTTATCTCCGGGCTGCGCAGAGAGACAACGTACGGGGAAGCAGAAGACGAATGGAGTCAGTGCTGCCCTGTGCAGTAATACAGCCGGGTCTCGCAGCTGAGGGAGAGAAGTCAGACCCACAAAGGGCACATTCAGACGTGTGACTCCATGCCGATGAAGTCCAAGAATGGGCGAGACTGACCTATGGGGACAGAGAGCCGGACAGTGGCCGCCTTTGAAGGAGCACTGCCCGAGGGGAGAGGAGGGAGGTCTCCGGCCATCGGCGGGGGTCTGTGGCTCTGTGTGCTTCGATGGAGATAAACGCTTAAAGATCTTTTGCAGTCTAGTAAGACTGTGTGCTCCAGTGTGTGTAAGAGAAAAGAGGAGAAACGTTCATAAAATAGTGCACATTCTGTACGCATAAAGGACATGCAAGTCTGTAAAAAGGAATTGGCTGCCCCTGTGCCTCCAGCGCAGGACTGAGACTGACTCAGGCACCTGCGGACCAACAAAATACTTTTTGATGACAATGGGAGAGGACGAAGGACTGTGGCATGTCCAATCAGTCTCACCTGCTCTGTTCTCAGTGGCCCTTTCCGTGGAACCCATATAGTTCAATCTGAAAAGCTAAATGCTCATTTTTCCAAGTGTTCCCCTCGCAGCTATGCAAGAGGACTTAATGTACATTAAAAAGACAGGTGCAGGTATCTGCCGTGGTCGAGGAAAGGAAATCTGGGAAAGACCTGCTTGTTCTACACAAGATGAACCTGACTACTTTCGCACCTTCTTCACTTCTTCTTCTTCCTCCTCCTCTGCCTCTCCCTCTCCCTCTCCCTCTCCTTCTCCTTCTCCTTCTTTCTTCTTCTAAATATGAAGGCTGGAGTGTAGCAGCCACCTTGTGACCACCAGACAGCAAACCAATGTGCCATGGAAGGTAGAGGGGATGAAAGATGGCATCGTTCTGCTCCAGGAACGATGCCTTTTGATTTTATTTATGAGAAAGAAGAAACACCATTTGCTGAAGTCAACTTTGCTTCCCCACTGTATTAACTGTAGTCGGACTCACTCCTGACAGCTACAGTGTCGGCTGGCTCAGTAAATCCACCAGCCCTTGGTTAGTTTCCATGTGAGATACGCTGCTCAGTGCTCCCCATGCATCACACCCTCCTCCCTCACAAGAAGCGGAGGCACCAAGGACTGTGGCACGGCCCATTTAAAAGCTAGAGAAGGTCCTGGACTGATCAGCAGCACAGTGTCAAGCCTGGAACCCCGCTGCTCAAAACACGAAAGCTCCACTCTGGGGCCTCTCCGAGATCCAGCCCTGCACTTGCTTTGGGGGTGCCAACACTAAGTGGACAACCTCATGTCAAGCTGACCCCCCTCTCTGCAGCTCAGTTTCCTCACCTGTAAAGTCTGCCATGAGGCTCAGATTAACGTGAAAGCACTTTGTAAATGCCAAAGTGCTAATCACCTCTTAGACATTAGACTCCGGCACTTAGCCCTTGGCGGCGACACACGGACTATGACAGATCAGGTTACCAAGGCTGTTTGGGCTCAAATGATCTAGGTTTCTATTGTATCTGGGAGCAAATGCAACACTGAGACAGACCTGACCTTTCCCTCCCTGCACCTCTTCCTTTCCCACTGCACTCATAGAAGCAGCGGGTTGTTGAAAGAGAGGGCAGGTGGCAGAGACAGTTGATACACAGTGCTGGAATCAAGCCTCTTTGATGACCAGCCCTAAAGGACTATGACCCAGCATGGAATCTCATGGGCGCCCAGTGAGACAGCTGGGTCTGAACACCTACAACCCAAGCCTGCACAGACAGGCCACCTGCAGAGCACCCGTCTCAATCCTTGGCATCATTGTGAGAGCCGTGGGCCTTCTGCATTAATAAACTTGCTACTTCCAGGATTAAGTGTCACAGAAATGAGGCAGAAGAAAACTCATCAGCTTTTCAATATCCTTCTCTGTCTATCAGGAGCTGCCCCAAGAGGGAGCAGAGCCTCCTTTACCACAATGGCAGGAGAGAAACATTAGCAGAACAGAAGCTGGCCTCCTGGTCTCCGTCTGAACCATGAATGCACAGCGAGACTTTCAGGAGAAACAGCAGAACACATTGCTTCAGACCCTGGGTACAGCTCTTGACTCCAATATAGCATGCACCCCATGAACCCAGTTCCTTCACCTGTGAAAAGGGGACAGTGAGTTACTCTGGCACTCCAGTGGGCTGTAGTATTTAAAAGTGCTTCCCAGGAGCTGGGGATTCAGCTCAGTGGTTCCAGTGTCTGCCTTGCGAGCGCAAGGTCCCAAATGTGATCCCCAGTAACCACATATAACAATACTGGGCATGGTGACTCACGCCCACCAGCAAACAGTACCACATACCACAGTGCCAGGCGTGGTGGCTCACGCCTATAATCCCAGCATTTGGGAGGCAGAGGCAGGAGGATTGCTGTGTTCGAGGCTTGCCTGGGCTACATAGTGAGTTTGGGGCCAGTGTGAACTACAAAGCAAGATCCTGTCTCAAAAAAACAAAACAAAAACAAAAAACAAAGTGCTTTCCAGTGCTAACTGCTGGCAGTTCGCAAACACAGTATAAACACTCCTGTGATCACAATCATACACTCTCATATACTCGGGAGTGCCAGGTAAACCTTCCCCGAGGGAAGACTATGAGGCGCCTTCCCCAAAGCAAACTGGGGGCAGTGTAATGGGAACTTACTGTAGTAACTTGTTGGGAGTCAAAAATGATTCCAAAAGGTATTTTTTAAAAAAGAGATAGCACACAAATATACCTTCCCTTCTGGGCACAGACCCTCTAAGGGTTGATCTTTAGTCTTGTTCCTTGCTGGCTCATTATCAGAAAGCAAAAAAGATACAACAGATTCCAAGTGTTCTTAAAGTTCTAGTTAAATTCCATGTTGGTGTGTTCCTTCCACAGTCATCCCGCCCAGCCTATAGCACTCTAAAGAGATTACTTAAATGGGGGTGGGGGAGCAGAGTGATGGAAAATTGAGAAGTTTTTCACCCTTCATTTGTTTCTTTTTTAACAACAATTTCTTCCTCTATACGAGGCACACAGTAAACATCTGCTACAACCCTAGCACTTGTACTGCTAGCAAAATAAATTGGACAAAGGGTTGTGTATATCTCTAAGGATTTGTATCATATCAAAGCTACTAGTCTTTGGCGAGTTTGGCTGTCGGTGTACTTTTCAAAATGGATTTAGCAGCAATCCAACATGAAGGGGCTTCCCCAGCAGGGCCATTATCCTGCAGCAGACACAGCAGGATATTATCCTGGTGTTGAAAAAGGCAATTGCTAAGATGATTTAAGACAGAAGGAGGCATCCCTCAGAGGAGCCAGTGGAACATGAAGAAGGTATATTGTGTCATCCTAATGGTGAGAGGAGCCAGCGATCAGCACCTAGGGGAGGGATTAGCTGCTGAAGAGAGTGATGAGGTGTGGCCACAGTTAAGCAGAACCAGGGAGAACTTGACCGCACTTCACGCGTTTTGATAAGCAGGGTAGGAAAGTGAAAGATGGAATTTAGGAAAGCAGTGAATCCACGCAGCGTGGAGCATACTTATAATGCCAGCACTCAGAGAGCTGAGGCAAGAGGATCATGAGTTTGGGAACAGCCCAGCCCACATAGTGAGAACCCGTACTGAACAAACAAACAAAAAAGAAGAGAAGAGAAATGAATGGGTTGAAAATGGCCATGATTAAAAATTCTTCTCAGAGAAACCAAACCCCCCAAATAAGGAACAGATTAATACACTGATCAAGTGGTATATGGCACAGTGGAAGAGAGGACTTGGCTCTACTTTAGGAAATGAAGAAGAACCCAAGAACAAAACACCCACTGAACTCTGCAGGCACTTTCTGATATAGGTGACTTGTCAGTGGATATGTAGGAAAGATGAATGGATAGAAGGCAGTGCAAGAGAGACACTCAAAGTAAATACAAGAGAATTAGAAAAGTACTGCCAGGAAGATGAAGAATCAGAATGAAGTGACACTAAGAGAGGAAGCCCAGGACAACAAACAAGCGATGCTGAGGTGATACTGGGAGCATCAAAAAGAGCAGGTGTCAACAAGGGATAGGACTCCCACTTGGTTTTGACTTTGTTGCCAAGGAGAACTATTTTCAAGCTGTCCACGGCAGCACAAGCCAT
Source organism: Thryonomys swinderianus (assembly GCA_004025085.1). Lineage (NCBI taxonomy): Eukaryota > Metazoa > Chordata > Mammalia > Rodentia > Thryonomyidae > Thryonomys > Thryonomys swinderianus. The sequence goes on along the minus strand of PVIC010000447.1, from coordinate 3,127 downwards.
CACATCAGAACGGCTGCTTGGCACGGCTGGGGGAGGACTCGTTCATCCTCTGAGAGAGTCCCCACTCCAGGCCAGGGGAGCCCATAGCTCTAGGAGTCTCCACACAATGGTCACAGATCACTGGATGGGTCAAATCCAAGGGCCTGTGGGAAAGGGGCCGATGGAGACAGACAGATGCTATTCTGATTGGCAAAGGAAGTAAAGGGTGAGAAGAGGGGAGATGAATTCATGATAAGGTTGTTGAACAGACAGTTCGTGGTTATCAATGGGGCCACCAAGGTTTACTCCAGAAATTCACTATGATGTCCTCACTTCTACAAGGCAGCTAGCAGACACTGCAGTGGCGAATACACAGCATGAATCCTGGTTGTTGTTCGTGGCTATAAAAAGTTGAAGGAATAGAACTTTGAGGATGTTGAGTCCATATTTGTCTGATATAACCTGAACAAAGATCCTTAAGGTTGTACCTAACCAGTAAGACCTAAGAGTTTGACAAATTTATCTATGAGCCGAAGCTGGAAGTCTAACTAGTTGATCCATGGGTGACATTTACAGTCAAGAACAGACTTCAGTGAAGATTCAATTAATAATAAAACAATATTTCATAGGGATGAAGAGATTTCAAAACTTGTTTACCTATGAAAAAGATCTAGTGTATGAAACCGTCTACAGATCTGACACATGGCTAAAGGCTGCTGACGTGGCTAGAAAAAACATGAGCACAACAGCAGGCTGGGTCAGCAGGAGGAAGGGGGTGAAAACGGAAGCTCCTGCCCAGGCGTTGGTCCTGGACCACACAGAGTGCAGTGGCTCAGACAGGGGCTCGGAGCCACGGTCCCTCTGCCAACAACTGGGCTCTGCCCCTTGCCAGCTGTGTGTACTGGCCTCCTGCTTCATGTCTCCACGCTAAATTCAGAGGGCCATTTTGGGGGTTCGGTGAGATTGCACACACAAGTTAGTTACTTAGAACAGCATTTGGCATATCAAAAGCACTCAATGACTGTTACCAATGAGAAAAAAAACAAAACAAAAGAACACAAGACCTGGCAGGGTACAATGCCATACAAAATACATCATACCGGGTTCAAAAATGAAAGATAGTACCTATGTGAATGAATCCAACTCAATTATTGCCTGTCCTTTCTTTCCTGGTCCATCTAGATCAAAGGAGGTAATAAGAGTTCTGCTGAATTCTTCGCAGGTATAACCTCCCAGATGACTGGGTTCTGAGCAGGTGTCCCATTTGGGCAAGACCACTGTCAACAAAGAGAAAGAACATGTCCAAGAAAGTAAAGGTCTTCCCAAGCATGCAGTGGGTGGTATAAGTCTAACAAAAAACTGTGCCCGTCAGCCAGGATCAAATAGACACTTCTCCTGTGTGTGGATTGCTTCAGCAGGAACAAAGCATTATGCAGGAAGGCTCTCCTAAGAATGAGGCAATACCCAGAGGGAATCTGTTTGCCACATCAAGGAGTTCTAGATCCTGGAAGTAAGTATTCAGGTAGAAGCTAGGTGACCATCTGTCAGGGATACAGAAGATTAGGTAAAAATCACCTTATAATCCTTTCTGACCCTAACATGCAGAATTTGAAGAGATCAAAGAGCCCATAATATATTTAAGTTGCAGGAGTCACCAGGTTTGTCATGTAGCTTTGACCTCACTAAATCAGCATCAGGAGTCACTGTGATTGAAAAAAACAAAACAAAATAAAACAAAATGACTAAATGAATTATTTCAAGAAGACAAATCATATCTATTGGGGGATAGAATTAATGTACAGGATGGAAGCAATACAAGAATACAAGGTTTTGCACTTTTTTTTTTTTTTGAGACAGGGTCTCACTTTGTAGTTCAGGCTGGCCAGAGCTCACTGTGTAGCTCAGGCAAGCCTTGAACTCAGCAATCCTCCTGCCTCTGCCTCTCAAATGCTGGGATTACAGGCATGAGCCACCTCGTCCAGTGGCTTTGCGTTTTTAACAGTGTTATGGAGGAGGGTGTGAAATGGACCCAAAGCCTCGTTTGAGGGAGCCTCTCTCTCCACCAAAGTTAAAACAAACATAATTAAACTCAGACACTAACTCTACCATAAGCACTTAGATCACAGGAATACAGAAAACCTGAAAATTATAGGAAGTGAAAGTAGAAAGAGTTAAAAACTGGAACATTTTTTCCACGGTATAAAAAAAAAAAACATGACTTCATTCTGTAAAGAGGCAAAGGAGGCAAACACTAGCTTCATTTTAGGAGAAGCAGCAAAACCATGTGCAGCGCTGTGTGCTGGGATAAGGGGAAGGATCAGCTCATCCTGTGACTCAAAAGGAGCAGATGGCTCGTGGGAGCTGAAGAAGGACTTTCCCCTCCTCCACGGGACAGGCTGGCCCTGGCCGTGGGGGCGGGGGGGGGCGGCAGAGGGTGGAGAGCGCCTGGATTTCCGCTTTACGCACACTGGGCGGGACGCGCGACAGGACTACGGTCTCGTTTGCAACTGCGTCCCGTGTAGGTCTTCTGTCCCAGCGCTGTGCTCTGAGAGTAAGTGCAAGACCGTGCAACCGGCACCGCTTGGGAAAACAACACAAACAAACAAAAACCGGAAATTACCAAAATAGCGGATGTTCGATGGCTATTCACGACACTTTCCTATCCTAGAATATTCATAGCAGCTTTAAAGAAAAGACCTATTTTACCAACGGTAAAATAGGCAGGATTATAATATCAGAAAAATGGAAGGTACACCATGGGGTGGAAAACAACAACATATAAACTTGTGTGCGTGTGCTGGTACTTGAGAGCTGCTTTCTTGGAAGGGAATCATCACTACGTGGGTTGTTATACGGCAGACTCTGTGGAGATGTCTTCCTAACATCCACTGCCAGAAGAGCTTCCCTGGACCTCATCCAATTGGCCACCAGTTGCTTCTTGTCCTAATTTCTTTTGTATGTGTTTTTCAAGTAACTGATGGTCAGTGCCAGAGGGCTGCAGGGATGTTATGAGTTGGGAGAGAACATCCACTGATTTCCATCCATCTTTCCCTTTCAGAAGGTTGAGAGATAAATCACACATGAATCTACCATTTAAAAATGTATTCTTCATCTGGGCATGGTGGCTCACGCCTGTCACCCCAGCACT